>ML664232.1:606005-649480 GCA_007570785.1 Antilocapra americana | reverse complement strand
CCCCCAACTCCCCTAAGCCGCACCCCTTCCTATTCTACGTTAGCCTATGGCCCGCCTCCGCTGGCCACGCCCCTTCCTACTCTAAGTCGGCCTATGGCCCGCTGGCCCCGCCTCCTCTAAGCCCCGCCCCATCGAGCTGTACGCTCGGCTACGGGCCGCCGCCTCGAGCCCCGCCTCCGCCGGCCACGCCTTCGCTAAGTCACGCCCCTTCCTACTCTACGTTCGGCCCTGACCCGCCTCCACCACGCCTCCGCTAGGCCCCGCCTCTCCTAACCCCGCCTTCTCTACGCCCCGCCTCCGCCCCGCCCACACACTGGGTACCACTCCCGCCCGCGCGGCCCGCGCGACCCGCCACCGCTGTGGGAAGGCCGCTCCCGTCCTCCTGTCTGTGTTCGTCGCTCCGTCGTGTCTGACTCTGTGTGACACGCCAGGCCTCCCTGTCCATCACCAACTCCCTGAGTCCACCCAAACTCGTGTCCATAGAGTCGGTGATGCCATCCAACCATCTCATCCTCTGTCGTCCCCTTCTCCTCCCGCCCTCAATCTTTCCCAGCATCAGGGTCTTTTCCAATGAGTCAGCTCTCCACATCAGGTGGCCAGAGTACTGGAGCTTCAGCTTCATCATCAGTCCACTCAGGACTGATTTCCTTTAGGATGGACTGGTTGGATCTCCTTGCAGTCCAAGGGACTCTCAGGAGTCTTCTCCAGCACCGCAACCCCAAAGCACCAGTTGTTTGGTGCTCAGCCCTTTTTTATCATCCAGCTGTCACATCTGTACATCACTACTGAAAACACCATAGCGTTGAGTTTTCTAAAATAATGTCTCTGCTTTTGGCTATATGTCTAGATTTTGTCATTGCTTTTCTTCCAAGGAGCAAGCAAGGGCAGGTACCAAAAGGGGGAGATGCACACCCGGCCTCTGCATCCCATCCTGGGGCACCCCAGGGATGGGGTCCCTGCCAAACTCCTCTGGGAAACTCGTGGGCGTCTGGCGAGGAGCCGGAGGGCGTGGTTCAAAGTTAAAAACAATAACATTTTTTAAGAGCTTCCTTGGTGGCTCCCTTGGCATTCCCTTATAGCTCCCTTATAGTCGGTATAAAAAAAAAAAAAATGGGTTTGATTCCTGCATGGAAAAGATCCCCTGGAGAAGGGAATGGCAACCCACTCCAGTATTCTTGCCTGGACAGAGGAACCTGGCGACCAAGAGTCCATGGGCAGGCAAAGAGTCAGACACGACTGAACTACTAAACCATCACCACCAGCTGGTGGCTCAGATGATAAAGAACCCACTTGCAAGCTGGGAAACTACGCTTTGACCCCTGGGTTCGGAAGGTCCCCTGGAGAAGGGAATGACAGCCCACTCCGGTATTCTTGCGTGGAAAATTCCATGGACACAGGAGCCCAGTGGGCTACAGTTCACAGGTTCGCAAAGAGTTGGACACGACTGAGCGACTATCAATTTTCACTGAAAAATAAAACTGAAGTTGACTGGGCGCTCAGCTGACTACCCCATACCCATTACTAGACAGACCTGGTGCGTAGTCACCAGGACCAGGGTGACTTCCAGGCCAGGCTTGTTGGACAAAAGTGATGTTATAAAGCTGTGACCGGTGGGGGAGGCGCGGAGCTGCACGGGACCTCCCTTGAGGGTTCCTGGCAGCTTCAGATAAATTTTTTTTTAATCTATTAGGCTGCTCCAGGTCTAGTTTTATGACCAGGGATCGAACCCTGTCCCCTGCATTGGGAGCACAGAGTCTTGACCACTGGACCACCAGGGAAATCCCTGATACATCTTTAATTATTTCAAAAGAACTATTTTTTTTAAATGCTAACAGGCCGATAATAGAACAAGCAAATGCAGGGCAGGGGAGCTGATGGGCCGCTGGTTTAAGCACACCTGGGACGATTTGGGGAAAGAAATGGAGGATGATCAGACACGTTAAAATTTCAGACACACAAGGACAGTTTCTGTTTTGTTTTCTTTTCCCCTAGTGGAAGTGTGTCTCAGGCCATCTGTGACTATAGCTATGCCACTTATACCAGCCAGCCACTGTTTCTCTGCTTGTTGTTCAGCCGCTCAGTCGTGTCCGACTCTGTCCGACCCCATGGACCACAGCACGCCAGGCCTCCCGGTTTACCTGATAGACAGGTAAACTCCTGGAGTAACAGGTAGACTCCGGGTAAACTCCCGGAGATTACCCAAACTCATGTCCATGAGTCCGTGATGCCATCCAACCATCTCACTTCACCCTCTGTCGTCCCCTTCTCCTCCCGCCTTCAATCTTTCCCAGCATCAGGGTCTTTTCCAATGAGTCAGCTCTTCCCATCAGGTGCCCAAACGATTGGAGCTTCAGCTTCAGCATCAGTCCTTCCCATGAATATTCAGGACTGATCTACTTTAGAACTGACTGGTTGGATCTCCTTGCAGTCCAAGGGACTCTCAGGAGTCTTCTCCAGCTGCAGCTCTACGGGCCCAACTAGAAACGCCTCAGATGAACCTTTCGGAGCCTTCCCCACCCACCACCGCCCGGCTCACCAGGCCGCAAATACGCAGCCCAGTCTGAGCACTGTGCCAGGCTATAGTTTGGCGAAATTCCAGCCTTTCTGTCCCTGGAAGGGAGTGTCCGGCCCCTGCATCCTGGGGGGGTCGGGGTGGGGACCGGCTGTCTCAGCGGCAGGAACTTCAGAAAGGAGGCGTGGGCCCGCTGGGAGGGGGTGGCAGGAAATCAGAACCAATTCTGGGTGTGGCTGGTCTGCCAGCCTCTCCCCAGCCCTGCTGTGCCCATTGTGGGTGGCTTTTACCCCCGGGCGTGACGCCTGCTCTCGGCTGCCTGCCAGTCCTCGGGCTGGAATGCAAAGAATGCGCCCCCGCGGCTGCTTTAGACACAGGCCAGTGCTCTGAGCTCAGGCCACCCACCAGGTTCTGGCCCGCAGAGGGGTCACCTGGGGGTCTGACGGGCTGATGAAGGTCGGTGGTCGAGGCTGGGGCTTTACACCCGGGGAAAGGCACGCCTTCCCCTTCTGAGTCCAAGCGCTCTCTGCTTAAAGACCGCTGCTGCTGCTGCTGAGTCGCCTCAGTCGTGTCTGACTCTGTCCGACCCCATAGACGGCAGCCCGCCAGGCTCCTCTGTCCCTGGAATTCTCCAGGCAGGAATACTGGAGTGGGCTGCCGTTTCCTTCTCCAGCTCAACGGCAGGCCAGTGAATCTCAGAGAGGAGGTGTTGAGGCAAGGAAGCAACTTTAAATCAGGGAGCCTGGAGACCGAAAGGAGGGCAGGCTAGCATCTCCAGTTAAGCATCTTATTGGGGTCTGGGTGCCAGATTCTTTTATAGATCCGAGAGAAAGATGCAATCAGGAACTAAAATCAAAAGGCAGCAGGTAGCATAGAGAGGGAGAGGGACTGGGGAAGTAAACTGAAAGGGTCTTCAGTCTTGCAAAAACATCTCCAATGGACGGGTGTGTTAATCTCATCTATTGAGAGTCCCTTGGACTGCAAGGAGATCCAGCCAGTCCATCCTAAAGGAGATCAGTCCTGGGTGTTCATTGGAAGGACTGATGCTGAAGCGGAAACACCAATACTTCAGCCATGGATATGAAGAAGTGACTCATTGGAAAAGACCCTGATGCTGGGAAAGATTGAAGGCAGGAGGAGAAGGGCACGACAGAGGATGAGATGGTTGGATGATATCACTGACTCAATGGACATGAGTTTGGGTAGACTCCGGGAGTTGGTGATGGACTGGAGGGCTATAGTCCGTGGGGTCGCAGAGAGCTGGACATGACTGTAGTAAGTTAGCAAGGATTGCAGCCCAACAGGCTCCTCTGTCCATGGGATTCTCCAGGCCAGAATACTGGTGTGGGTTGCCATTGCCTTCTCCAGGGAATTTTCCCGACCCAGGGATCGAACCCTGGTCTCCCACAGTGCAGGCAGATTCTTTACTCTCTGAGCCACCAAGGAAGCCCATGAAGTATTATAATCATCCACATTTTCTAACAGACTCTGATCTTCATTGTATAACAAGATGGCTCGCCCACCCAAAAAGTAGGAAAATATCCAAAAAGTTGTATCTGGATTAGAAAAACCTTTACAGTAAATTTTCTATTGTGCAGATTTTCTGATCCTGAGGACACAGGTTTTGGAATACACAAGATTTCACAGGAGATACAGATGGAAAGGTTTGGAAACCTGCTTTCTTATATTTTTAAATAGTGATAGATTAGATTAGAGTTATCTTCAGGTCTTGCTCAGCAGCTGTGGTTCTGTAGTTTATCTTAACTTCCAAGAGGGACATGAAGAATGTTTATTAATCCTTATCTGAGAAAGATTGTCACTGGTCATCAGTACGTATGGGTACAAAGAGGAAACTTGAAAACTCCTGAAGGACGTGAGGCAGATGCAACTAAGCAGAAACAGTCCCCCAGACCTTGGGGGAAGGCGTCTGTGGCTAGAACTCTCCCTTCGTGAGTGATCAGGCCAACACCACAGAACAGCACAGTAACATTTCTTGGGAGGTCTGGTGGTTAAATGAAAATGAAACGTCAGTTGCTCAGTCATGTCCAGCTCTTGCAGACCCCACCGACTGTAGCCCGCCAGGCTCCTCTGTCCGTGGGATTCTCCCAGCAAGAAGACTGGAGTGGGTCGTTGCCATTCTCTCTTCTCCAGGGGATCTTCCTGACCCAGGGATCAACCCGGGGTCTCCCACACTGCAGGCAGATTCTTCACCAACCGAGTCCCCGGGGAAGTCCATGAAATGAAACTATTTCCAGCTATATCGGCGAGCAAGAAATGTTACAGCCATGAGTGATTCCTGACCTCCAAATGTGAACGAGGGCTCTCGAAAGGGTACATGATGCCTTCGGCCAAACGGAAGCTGTCCTCCACTCCCACCCACCCCAAGGTGATTGCCAATGAGCTGGGGGATGGGGAGATGCAAGAAGCAGCCATCTGCCATCTCTGCCACTCCTTCAGGTGAACTAGCGGCTCCCAGTGGTAAAGAACCTGCCTGCCAATGCAGGAGACGAAAGAGACTCTGGTTCCAGCCCTGGGTTGGGAATATTCCCCTGGAGCAGGAAATGGCAACCCACTCCAGCATTCTTGCCTGGAGAATCCCATGGACAGAGGAGCCTGGCAGGCTACAGTCCTTGGGGTCACAAAGAGTCAGACACGACTGAGCGACTTTCACTTTTGGTGGGAATTTGCTGTGTAACACAGGGAGCTCATTCCGGTGCTCTGTGACAACCTAGAGGTGTCTTACCGGATGGGAGGTGGCAGGGAGATTCACCAATGACTTAGCAAGGGGAACAAGGAACAGGATTGGGCCCCAAATAACCGAGGTGCTGTTGAACTGTGGTGTTGGAGAAGACTCCTGAGAGTCCCTTGGACTGCAAGGATATCCAACCAGTCCATCCTAAAGGAGATCAGTCCTGGGTGTTCATTGGAAGGGTGGATGCTGAAGCTGAAACTCCATTCCTTTGGCCACCTGATGCGAAGAGCTGACTCACTGGAAAAGACCTTGATGCTTGGAAAGGTTGGAGACGGGAAGAGAAAGGGACGACAGAGGATGAGATGGTTGGATGGCATCACCGACTCAATGGACATGAGTTTGAGTAAACTCCGGGAGTTGGTGATGGACAGCGAGGCCTGGCGAGCTGCGGTCCATGGGGTCTCGAAGAGTCGGAGACGCCTGAGTGACTGAACCAAACTGAACTGAACTGAGCTGCATTTGAAAGGAGTGAATTCAGTGAGCCCAGAGGCTTGCATCCTCCCAGACAGAGAATGCTACATTCCTCAACCTGATATCTGATCTTTGATGTCGGAGTTGTATATAGCCTGACTTCCCTTCCCGTGAGTCCTGTCTGGTGGCTAAGCCAGTAAAGAGTCTACCTGCGATTCAGGAGACCCAAGTTCAATCCCTAGGTGGGGAAGATCCCCTGTAGGAGGAAATGGCAATTCACTCCAGTATTCTTGCCTGGAGAATCCCGTGGACAGAAGAGTCTGGTGAGCTACAGTTCTTGGGATCTCAAAGAGCTGGACAGGACTTATCGACTGAACAAGAATACTGCATCTAGACCCATTCAGGACTGATTCTACATGCCTCCTGAAAGCAAGAATGCCACCAATACCTGATGCCTGGAGCTAACACGAAAGGTCTCTGCACAGTATGAAAGACATCCCAGGTCATATCCATCATGCACAGACTCGGTCTCTCTGGGGTCACTGCCGCCAACAACAAACACCGCACGACCGGCTGTCTGCATGACGAACCGTGGAGCTTTACGACAAAACAACAGTTCAGTGTGGGTGGTTTTTAGTTTTGCTGAATTGGTGGCTGCCCTCTCAGAGAAGACTCTTGGACTGCAAGGGGGTCCAAACAGTCCATCCTAAAGGAAATCGACCGTGAATGTTCATTGGAAGGACTGACGCTGAAGCTGAAACTCCAGTCCTTTGACCACCTGATGCAAAGAGCAGACTCATTGGGAAAAACCCTGATGCTGGGAAAGATTGACGGCAGGAGGAGAAGGGGTCATCAATGAGATGGTTGGATGGCATCACCGATTCGATGGACTTGAGTTTGAGCAAGCTCGGGGAGAGGGTGATGGATAGGGAGGCCTGGCTTGCTGCAGTCCGTGGGGTCGAAAACAGTCAGACACGACTGAGTGACTGAACTTGAACTCTCAGTTGAACCCAGAGATGATGCAAGTGTGGCTGATAAGCCTGAGGGTAAATACAGAGAGAAAACGACCTTCGTGGGGTAGGGACCTCGTGTGGTGTGGCAGCTTTGAGGGGCACAGAACCGACAACAACTTACAAATGAATCTGAAGTGCTCTGTTGACCTCGGCTGACCTGGAGTTCACTGAATTACAGACATATCACTGTAGCTTTTATATATATACATATATAAATTTATTTCTTAGTTGAAGGATAATCCCTTTACAGAATTTTGCTGTTTTCTGTCAAAGATCAACATGCGTCAGCCATGGGTATACATATGTCCCCTCCCTTTTGAACCTCCCTCCCAAGCCCTTTAGGTTTTAAAAATGATGAGTACCTGTGTGGGCTTGTCCAGAGATGGAGCAAAGAGCTTCATATTTCCAAAAGAAACTGTCTTCAATGGCCTGGGATAAGCCATAACCGAAAAGAACACATGTATACATTGTGGTCTATATTATATACATATGTATATATACTGGACTTCCCTAGAGGCTCAGATGGTAAAGAATCCACCTGCAACGCAGGAGACCTGGGTTCAGTCCCTGGGTCAGGAAGATCCCCTGGAGAAGGCCACAGCAACCCACTCCAGTAGTCTTGCCTGGAGAATCCCACGGACAGAGGAGCCTGGTGGGCTGCGGTCCATGGGGTCGCAAGGAGTCGGACACAGGTGACTGACTAAGAGTTTCACTTTCTCTCTCGGAGGCGTGGGGAGGTGAGAACATGTGCACAGGAGGTGTCAGATCGCCTCTCCAGCAGGCAACCCACTGCAGATCTCAACCGTGCTTGTTTCTCAGGGACCGGGAGAAAGGTGAGGTCGCTCGTTGGAAGGACTCCACTCCGAGAGGCATCGTGTCGTACCGGGGAAGCCACGGCGTGCATCTGATGCCCTATGCTTCTTCATAGCGTCTTTGTCACCTGTGGGACTGTTCAGACCACCCACACCCAGCCCCACCCCTGACAGTCCCTGCTTCGGTTTGCAGTCAAAAGCTGTCGGGATGTTTTCCTAAATCTGGATGTGTCAACAGTGAGTGCTCTGAGGCTGGAGGGGTTCAGGAGGGGCTTTTGAAAAAGAATGTTTTGTTGCCATTTAAAAAAAAAAAAAGGAAGAGCACCATTTTGCCATCTGCAACAACATGGATGGACCTGGAGGTGATGAGGCTGAGTGAAACAGATCAGAGAAAGACAAATACTGGAGGGTATCCCCCATATGTGGAATCTAAAACTGGAGGGTATCCCCCATATGTGGAATCTAAAATAATACCGCAAACTAGTGAGTATAACAAGAAGAGAAGGTAACTCACAGGGGATGTTCCTGACCCAGGGATCAAAGCTGGGTCTCTTGCATTGCAGGCAGATTCCTTGCCACTGAGCAGCCAGGTAAGCCCAATGACTCACAGATATAGAGAGCAAGCTAGTGAAGACCAGTGGGGAGAGGGGAGGCAGGAGACGCCACTGTGGGAGGGGAGGAAGACGTGCAAACTGTTATCCTTGTAATAAATAACCTACAGGATGTATGGTGCACCACACGGGAGTATCGCCAATATTTTATAATAACTATAAACAAAGTATCAGTTTTATTATCTTTTGTTGTTCTTTTTTTTGAATTAATTAATTTTTTTTCTTTACATTATCATGTTGGTTTTTGCCATACATTGACATGAATCGCCATGGGTATACATGTGTTCCCCTTCCAGAACCCCCCTCCCACCTCCCTGGAGTATCAGTTTTAAAAATCGTGGATCACCATGTTGCACAGCTGAAACTATACGTCAGTTTTGTTGCTGTTGCTCAGTCCCTCAGTCGTGTCTGACTCTTTGCGACTCCATGGACCGCAGCACGCCAGGCCTCCCTGTCCATCACCAACTCCCAGAGCTTGCTTAAAGTTATGTCTGTCCAGTCGGTGATGCCATCCAACCATCTCATCCTCTGTCGTCCCCTTCTCCTCCCACCTTCAATCTTTCCCAACATCATGGTCTTTTCAAATGAGTCAGTTCTTCACATCAAGTGGCCAAAGGATTAGAGCGTCAGCTTCAGCATCCATCTTTCCAATGAATATTCAAGATTGGTTTCCTTTAGGATGGACTGGTTGGATCTCCTTGTAGCCCAAGGGACTCTCAAGAGTCTTCTCCAACACCACAGATCAAAAGCATCAATTCTGTGGTCCTCAGCTTTCTTTATAGTCCAACTCTCACATCTGTACATGACCACTGGAAAAAAAACAGATTTAACTGTACAGACCTTTGTTGTCCACTGAGGTCTCTGCTTTTTAATACACTGTCTAGCTTTGTCATAGCTTTCCCTCCAAGGAGCAAGTGTGTTTTGCATATTGTTTGTAGTTTCTGTGTGTGCTTGTATTAAATAGGCTTTGACAGATTGGTAGATTGATAGATAGATGATAAATGGAAAGTGCTTTCGTGGGCTAAGTCACTTCAGTCATGTCTGACTCTGCGACCCCATGGACTGCAGCCTGCCAGGCTCCTCTGTCCATGGGATTCTCCAAGGCCAGAATACTAGAGTGGGTTGCCATGCCCTCCTCCAGCGGATCTTCCAGCCCCAGGGATCGAACCCGCGTCTCCTGCATTGGCAGGTGGGTTCTTTACCACCAGCACCACCTGGGAAGGTGGATAGATAGAAATTATGTTCAGACATTTATTATATAATGAGAAGACAAATTAGGTAGATAGATGGAGTGGCGGTGGCGGGGAGCCCAAGTTTGTCTTTTTAAATTTGGCTACAGTGTTCTCTTTGTTAAAATTTTTATTTATTTATTTTTTTTATTGATATCCTTGGTTTCACCAGGGCTTAGCTGTGGCTTGAGGGACCTAATTCCCTGACCAGGGATCGAACACAGGCCCCCTGCTTTGGAAGTGTGGAGTCTTAGTCACTGGACCAGCAGGGAAGTCTCCTGCAATTGTCATCTGGGGGTGGGGAAAGCTGTAACATTGATTTGTTTCCATTTAAATAATCTTAAATAATGTTTCTACTGACTTAGCTAGTAGCCAGGTATCTGCCCTCTGACAATAAAACTCAATGAAGTATTTTATCCCTACAGGATGTTTTAGGGAGGTGGGCAGGCTCCTCAAGCTCTGAGAAACTGTCCAGTTTGAAAGAAGCTCCATTTAGGGAAGCTGAAATATTTCCACAGGAGATAGTGCAGCTAGAAATCCAACCGGAAATCACAGTGCCCAAAGCCAGCAAACCAAACACTTACTCAGACAATCTTTTTCTCTTTATAGTGGGAGACCCGGGTTCGATCCCTGGATCTGGAAGATGGCAACCCACTCCAGTACTCTTGCCTGGAGAATCCCCTGGATGGAGGAGCCTGGTTAGGCTGCAGTCCATGGGGTCAAAAAGAGTCGGACACGACTGAGCAACTTCACTTTCTTTATCATTGAAGTATAGTTGACTTACAATGCTTCAGGAGCATAGCAAGGTGATTCAGTTATACATATGTATTATTTTGGGGATTGTTTTCCATTATAGATGATTATGGACTTCCCTGGTAGCTCTGACGGTAAAGAATCTGCCTGTCACAACTGGAAACACAGGTTCACTCCCTGGGCCGGGAAGATCCCCTGGAGGAGGACATGGCAACCCATTCCAGTATTCCTGCCTGGAGAATCCCCTGGACAGAGGAGCCTGGCAGGCTGCAGTCCATGGGGTTGCAGAGAGTCAGACACCACTGAGCGACTGACACTTTCACTTTCCCTTCAAATGAACAGCTTAAAACGAGGTTGAAGCCAGGTGATGATGACTCTTACAAAATACTCAGACACTGGTGCTGATGTTTGAGGCACTTTAAACTGTTTTGGGGGCTTCCCTGCATGTTCAGTGGTCAGAACTTCAGCTTCCAACACTACGGGTGCAAGTTCGATTCCCGGGTAGGGGAGCTACGAGTCCCCCAGGTCTCCAGGCCAAAATACCAAAACTTAAAATGTAGGAGCTGACCACCCCTGAGGCGTCTGTAGACACATCTGTATTCTTTTGGTTTGTGGTGTTTGGTTTAAATGGAGCCAGCAGGGACTTAAAGGGAAAAAGGGTGTTCCTTCTGTGGAATTCTGATCTTATCTGTCTGATGAGTCTGTGCCTTTCCTGGGGGTTGAGAGGGTTTTAGGTCAGCCGACCTTAGGGCTTATCTCTCAGTGATTCAGATGGAAAATCTAGGGTCAGGAGTCTGACTCATCGGTGGTTGATTGACTTGGAGATCCTTTTAACAATGAACCAAAAAAAGAAAAACAGAGAAAGTCCTGTTGTATGAACAAAGAGATGTCACTATATTCATTTAATATGAGTGCATTTACTATTTTATTGAATGATTTTAATATTCATTTAATTTGAATGTTCATTAAATATCTGTTGGAGAAGGGTTAGACTAACCGTTCCAGTACTCTTGGGCTTCCCTGGTGGCTCAGCTGGTAAAGAATCTGCCTGCAATGCAGGAGGCCTGGGTTCGGGATCCCTGGGTTGGGAAGATCCCCTGGAGAAGGGAAAGACCACCCAGTCCAGTATTGTGACCTGGAGAATTCCATGGACTGTATAATCCATGGGTCACAAAGAGTCGGACATGACTAAACCTAACCCTAGATAATGACACAGTCTTTTATACTAACTCCAGATTTCTCAGCCTCTTTGTGATGGATGGTTAGAGAGATGGATGGATAGATGATGGATGTATGGGTGGATGAATGGGTGGGTGGATGAATGGGTGGGTGGATGGATAGATGTATGGATGGGTAGATGCATGGATGGATGGATAGATGGATGGGTGGAATAAATGCTGTGTTTCGTCCCTCAGTCATGTGAGATTCTTTGTAACCCCATGGACCGTAGCCCGGCCAGGCCCCTCTGACAATCGGATTCTCCAGGCAAGAAGACTAGAGTGGGTTGTCATGCCCTCCTCCAGAGGATCTTCCCAACCCAGGGATCAAACCCAGGTCTCCCACATTGCAGGTGGATTCTTTACCATCTGAGCCACCAGAATAACTAGATAGGTAATATGACAGTCTCTCATGCTATGTCAGGGCTTTTCAGCCTCACTCGGATGGATGGACGGATGGATAGATAGATGGATGAATGGGTGGATGGACAGATGGATATAGATAGATAGATGGATGGATGGGTGAATGGGTGGATAGAATAAATGTGGTGCTTAGTCCCTCAGTCATGTTTGATTCTTTGCGACCCCATGCACTGTAGCCCCGCCAGGCCCCTCTGTCCAGGGGATTCTCCAGGCAAGAATACTGGAGTGGGTAGCCATGCGCTCCTCCAAACGATGTTCCACACCCAGGGATCGAACCCAGGTCTCCGACATTGCAGGTGGATTCTTTTTTTTTCAATGAAGACTTTTTACTTTACAATATCGTGTTGGTTTTGCCATACATTGACATGAATCTGTCATGGGTGTACATGTGTTCCCCTTCCAGAACCCTCTCTCCCACCTCCCTCCTGATTCCATCCCTCTGGGTCATCCCAGTGCACCAGCCCCGAGCACCCTGTATCATGCATCGAACCTGGGCTGGCGATTATTTGCATACGATAATTTACATGTTTCAATGCTGTTCTCCCCTATCATCCCACCCTTGCCCTCTCCCAGAGTCCAAAAGACTGTTCTATACATCTGCGTCTCTTTTGCTGTCTTGCATACAGGGTTATTGTTACCATCTTTCTATTTTCTATATATATGCGTTAGTATACTGCATTGTTGTTTTTCCTTCTGGCTTACTTCACTCTGTATTATAGGCTCCAGTTTCATCCACCTCATTAGAATGGATTCAGATGCATTCTTTTTAATGGCTGAGTAATACTCCACTGTGTATATGTACCACAGCTTTCTTATCCATTCATGTGCCGATGGACATCTAGGTTGCTTCCATGTCCTGGGTATTGTAAACAGTGCGGCGATGAACATTGGGGTACATGTGTCTCTTTCAATTCTGGTTTCCTCGGTGTGTATGCCCAGCAGTGGAATTGCTGGGTTGTATGGCACTTCTATTTCCAGTTTTTTAAGGAATCTCCCCACTGTTCTCCATAGTGGCTGTACTAGTTTGCATTCCCACCAGCAGTGTAATAGTTCCCTTTTCTCCACATCCTCTCCAGCAATTATTGCTTGTAGACTTTTGGATGGCAGCCATTCTGACTGGTGTAAAGTGGTACTTCATTGTGGTTCTGATTTGCATCTCTCTGATAATAAGTGATGTTGAGCATCTTTTCATACATTTGTTAGCCATCTGTATGTCTTCTCTGGAGAACTGTCTGTTTAGTTCTTTGGCCCACTTTTTGATTGGGTCGTTCATTTTTTTGGTATTGAGCTGCAGGAGCTGCTTGTATTGCAGGCGGATTCTTTACCATCTGAGCCACCAGAATAACTAGATAGATAATTCGACAGTCTCTCATGTTATGTCAGTATTTTTCAGCCTCACTCTGAAGGATGGATGGATAAATGGGTGGATGGATACAGTTGGACATGCCTTAGTGACAGAACAACAACTGCTTTACCAAGAAAGGCAACTATGAGCTACATTTCAATTCTTATTAAATAGCTGTTGTTGTTGTTGTTGTTTTTTTCCAGAAACAACCATGCTTGAAAAGGACTTTTAAAGGACACGGGGGAGAATTGATTTGACATCTATGTTTTTCAAGGAACATCGTCTCTAAGTTGTATCACCCAGCCCCACCAAGCAATTACATGGTTTTGATATAAACTGAACCCGTTGCTATAATTATGCTAATCGTCTGATGCAATGCATAATAAAAGTGCCATTACAAGCCTAATTACTATACAGTTAAGTATAATCTGAAGTTTTCCAGCTAATGGGACCACATTTTCTGCAAGGAAAAGAATGTGTGTTTGTAAGTGTGTGTTTGCGTTAGTAATTATAGTGCTATTACAGTGGTTTGGAAAAAAGAGAAGGTGGGTTTTGTTTTACTTTGCGTGCGTGTGCCACGTTGCTCCAGCTGTGTCCAACTCTTTGTGACCCTACAGACTGTAGCCCCACCAGGCTCCTCTGTCCATGGGATTCTGCACGCAAGAATCCTGGAGTGGGTTGCCAAGCCCTCCTCCGGGGATCTTCCCAACCCAAGCATCGAACTTCTGTCTCTTAAGTCTCTTGTATTGGCAGACGGGTTCTTTACCACTAGTGCCACCTGGGAAGCCCTTTATTTTACTTTAGGTAGCTTTTAGTAAATTATGCTAGTAGTAAAGAACTTGACTGCCAGTGCAACAGATACAGAAGACCTGAGTTCCATCCCTGGGTCGGGAAGACCCCCTGGAGAAGGGCATGGCTACCCACTCCAGTACATCAGGCTTCCCTGTCCATAACCATCTCCCTGAGTTGGCCCAAGTTCATGTCTGTTGAATCCGGCATCCAACATTAACTATACCTAGATTTAAAAAAAAAAAACCAAAATATATATATATATATATATATATATATATTTTAAAGACAAGACAAGAAGCAAGGGGGCTTGGGCAGGGAGAGACAGTGTCTCCATCACCCTCCCTCTTCAAAATCAGCACAAACAAGCCACCATCTCTTCCACCCAGAAGATGCTCAGAAGCTTGTCTCATGTTTCATGAATCATGCCGTCTACGTGCAGAGACGCAGGCGTGAAAGTGAATTCCCTTCCATGCTTTCCCTCTGGGTCTTGTCTGTGCTATTTTGGGTCACCTAGTCACACGGTCACAGATGCTTTTAGCGAGGGCAAAAGGAACGGAGATCTGTCTGCCTGCTCCTTTTGCTCAAACAACACACGTCTCCCCTGAGGGGCTCAGGGAATGTTGTCGATTCAAAGCGTGGTGTTTGAGAAGACTCTTAAGAGTTGCTTGCACTGCAAGGAGATCAAGTCAGTCAAAACAAAAGGAAATCAGTCCTGAATGCTCATGGGAAGGACTGAGGCTGAAGCCGAAGCTCCAATCCTTTGGCCACCCGATGGGAAGAGTCGACTCACTGGAAAAGACTCTGATGCTGGGAAAGATTGAAGGCGGGAGGAGAAGGGGATGACAGAGGATGACATGGTTGGATGGCATCACCAATTCGATGGACATGAGTTTGAGCACACTCCGGGAAATAGTGACTAACCAGGAAGCCTGGCGTGCTGCAGTCCACGGGGTCGCAAAGAGTCGGGACAAGACTGAGCAACTGAATAATCACACGTCTCTTATAGTGATGCCTTTCATTATAGAAATGAAAAAGAGCATCTGTTCTTTCCAAACTTACTGCCGAGAAGAGAGAAGAGAGTGACCTTCACATGAGGTAAACGTTTGTCTTTGAAAGTCAACTGCGCCCACCTGTTTATGGGGACAATCTCGTTTTCCTGAGAAAACGTTTGGGAGTTCCATTTTTCGGCTTCTTGGTGCCCACGTGAGAGGCTCAGAAGCCGTGGGAGGGATGGGGCGAAACTAAGATGGCGGAGGAATAGGACGGGGAGAACACTCTCTCCCCAATAAATATACCAAAAGAACTTTTAAAGGCCGAGCAAACTCCAAAAAACAGGAACTGAATGCTGGCAGAGGACATCGGGCATCTGGAGAGGCGACCCAGTGCCGACGTGAGGAGTAACAGTGAGGAAACCTAGACTCACCCACCAGAAAACCACACAAGCCTTTCCACCCAGGAAACTTCGACAAACCACGCATCCAACCCCTCCCATAGAGAGGAATCCCCACAATAAAGGGACAACACAGCAAGATAAACAAGATGAAAAGGCAGAGAAATACCCAGCAAGTAAAGGAACAGGATAAATACCCCCTAGACCAAACAAAAGACGAAGAGATAGGAAGTCTACCTGACAAAGAATTCCAAATAATGATAGTGAAAATGATCCAAAACCTGGAAAATAAGTTGGAGTTACAGCTCAATAACCTGCAGGCAAGGATTGAGAAGATGCAGGTAAGCTTTAACAAGGACTTAGAAGAAATGAAAAAGAGACAAAATACAATGAATAATGCAATAAATGAGATCAAAAACACCCTGGAGGGAACCAACAGTAGAATAACAGAGATAGAAGACAGAATAAGTGAGGTAGAAGACAGAATGACAGAAATAAATGAAACAGAAAGGAAAAATGAAAAAAGAATTAAAAGAAATGAAGACAACCTTAGAGACCTCTGGGACAATATTAAACGCACCAATATTCGAATCATAGGAGTCCCAGAAGAAGAAGACAAAAAGAAAGACCATCAGAAAATTCTTGAAGAGATAATTGTAGAAAACTTCCCTAAATTGGGGAAGCAAATAGCCACTCAGGTCCAAGAAACACAGAGAATCCCAAATAGAATGAACCCCAAGCAGGACACCCCAAGACACATATTAATCAAATTGGCAAATATCAAATACAAAGACCAAATATTAAAAGCAGCAAGGGAGAAGCAAAAGATAACTCACAAGGGGAATCCCATAAGGATAACAGCTGATCTCTCAACAGAAACGCTTCAGGCCAGAAGGGAATGGCAAAACATACTTAAAGTCATGGAAGAAAACAATCTACAACCCCGACTACTCTACCCAGCAAGGATCTCATTCAAATTTGAAGGAGAATTCAAAATTTTCTCAGACAAGCAGAAACTGAGAGAATTCAGCAACACCAAACCAGCCCTCCAACGAATGCTAAAGGATCTTTCCTAGATAGGAAACACCGATGGGATAGATAATCTGGAACCCAAAACAATAAAATAAATGGCAGCGGGATCATACTTATCAATAATTACCTTAAATGTAAACGGGCTGAATGCCCCAACCAAAAGACAAAGATTGGCCGATTGGATACAGAAACAAGACCCCTATATATGTTGTCTACAAGAGACCCACCTCAAACCTAGGGACACATATAGACTGAAAGTTAAGGGCTGGAAAAAGATATTCCATGCAAATAAAGACCAAAAGAAAGCAGGAGTGGCAATACTCATATCTGATAAAGTAGACTTTAAAATAAAGGCAGTGAAAAGAGATAAAGATGGACATTACATAATGATCAAAGGATCAATAGAGGAAGAAGAAATAACAATTATAAATATTTATGCACCTAACATAGGAGCTCCACAATATGTAAGGCAAATGCTAACAAATATGAAAGGGGAAATCAACAACAACACAATAATAGCAGGAGACTTTAATACACCACTCACACCAATGGATAGATCAACTAGACAGAAAAGTAACAAGGAAATTCAAACTTTAAATGAAACAATAGACCAACTAGACCTAATTGATATCTATAGGTCATTCCACCCCAAAACAAGGAATTTCACCTTTTTCTCAAGTGCACACGGGACTTTCTCCAGGATAGATCACATCCTGGGCCATAAATCTAACCTTGATAAATTCAAAAATATTGAAATCATCCCAAGCATCTTTTCTGACCACAATGCAGTGAGATTAGATATCAACTACAGGAGAAAACCTCTCAAAACTTCCAACATATGGAGGCTCAACAACACACTGCTGTATAACCAACAAATCGCAGAAGAAATTAAAAATGAAATTCAGTTATGCATGGAAACGAATGAAAATGAAAACACAACAGCTCAAAACCTATGGGACACTGTGAAAGCAATGCTAAGGGGAAAGTTCATAGCAATACAAGCTCACCTCAGGAAACAAGAGAAAAATCAAATAAATGACCTTACTATACACCTAAAGCAACTAGAAAGGGAAGAGATGCAGAAGCCCAGGTCTAGTAGAAGGAAAGAAATCTTAAAGATCAGGGCAGAAATAAATGCAAAGGAATCAAAAGTGACCATAGCAAAAATCAACCAAGCCAAAAGCTGGTTCTTTGAGAAGATAAATAAAATTGACAAACCGTTAGCCAGACTCATCAAGAAACAAAGGGAGAAGAACCAAATCAACAGAATTAGAAATGAAAACGGAGAGATCACAACAGAAAACACGGAAATACAAAGGATTATAAGAGACTATTATCAGCAACTATATGCAAATAAACTGGACAATTTGGATGAAATGGACAAATTCCTAGAAAAGTACAACTTTCCAAGACTAAACCAGGAAGAGGTAGATAATATTAATAGACCCATCACAAGCACGGAAATTGAAACCGTAATCAGAAATCTTCCAAAAAAACAAAAGCCCAGGACCAGATGGCTTCACAGCTGAATTCTACCAAAAATTTAGAGAAGAGCTAACACCTATTCTACTCAAACTCTTCCAGAAAATTGCAGAGGAAGGTAAACTTCCAAACTCATTCTATGAGGCCTCCATCACCCTAATTCCAAAACCTGGCAAAGATGCCACAAAAAAAGAAAACTACAGGCCAATATCACTGATGAACTTAGACGCAAAAATCCTCAACAAAATTCTAGCAAATAGAATCCAACAACACATCAAAAAGATCATACATCATGATCAAGTAGGCTTTATCCCAGGGATGCAAGGATTCTTCAATATTCGTAAATCGATCAATGTAATACACCACATTAACAAATTGAAAAATAAAAATCACATGATTATCTCAATAGATGCAGAGAAAGCCTTTGACAAAATTCAACATCCATTTATGATAAAAACCCTCCAAAAAGCAGGAATAGAAGGAACATACCTCAACATAATAAAAGCTATATATGACAAACCCACAGCAAACATTATCCTCAATGGTGAAAAACTGGAAGCATTCCCCCTGAAATCAGGGACAAGACAAGGGTGCCCACTCTCACCACTACTATTCAACATAGTATTGGAAGTTTTGGCCACAGCAATCAGAGCAGATAAAGAAATCAAAGGAATACAGATTGGAAAAGAAGAAGTAAAACTCTCTCTGTTTGCAGATGACATGATCCTCTATATTGAAAACCCTAAAGACTCTACGAGAAAATTACTAGAGCTAATCAGTGAATATAGCAAAGTTTCAGGATACAAAATCAACACACAGAAATCCCTGGCATTCCTATACACTAACAGTGAGAAATCAGAAAGAGAAATGAAGGAAACAATTCCATTCACCATCGAAACAAAAAGAATAAAATACTTAGGAGTATTTCTACCTAAAGAATCAAAAGACTTGTATATAGAAAACTATAGAACACTGATGAAAGAAATCAAGGAGGACACAAACAGATGGAGAAATGTACCGTGTTCATGGATTGGAAGAATCAATATAGTGAAAATGAGTATACTACCTAAAGCAATCTATAGATTCAATGCAATTCCCATCAAGCTACCAGAGGTCTTCTTCAAAGAATTAGAACAAATAATTTCTCAATTTGTATGGAAATACAAAAAACCTCGTATAGCCAAAGCAATCTTGAGAAAGAAGAATGGAACTGGAGGAATCAACCTACCTGACTTTAGGCTATACTACAAATCCACAGTCATTAAGACAGTATGGTACTGGCACAAAGACAGAAACATAGATCAATGGAACAGAATAGAAAGCCCAGAGATAAATCCACGCATCTATGGACACCTTATCTTTGACAAAGGAGCCAAGAATATACAATGGAGAAAAGACAACCTCTTTAACAAGTGGTGCTGGGAAAACTGGACAGCCACTTGTAAAAGAATGAAACTAGATCACTTTCTAACACCATACACAAAGATAAACTCAAAATGGATTAAAGATCTAAGCATAAGACCAGAAACTATAAAACTCCTAGAGGATAACATAGGCAAAACACTCTCTGCTATAATCCAAAGCGGGATACTCCATGACCCACCTCCCAGAATATTGGAAATAAAAACACGAATAAACAAATGGGACCTAATTAAAATTAAAAGCTTTTGCACAACAAAGGAAACTATAAGCAAGGTGAAAAGACAGCCTTCAGAATGGGAGAAAATAATAGCCAATGAAGCAACAGACAAACAATTAATCTCAAAAATTTACAAACAACTCCTGCAGCTCCATCCTAGAAAAATAAACAACCCAATTAAAAAGTGGGCCAAAGAACTTAACAGACATTTCTCCAAGGAAGATATAAAAATGGCTAACAAACACATGAAAAGATGCTCAACATCACTCATTATCAGAGAAATGCAAATCAAAACTACAATGAGGTACCACTTTACACCAGTCAGAATGGCTGCCATCCAAAAGTCTACAAGCAATAAATGCTGGAGAGGATGTGGAGAAAAGGGAACCCTCTTACACTGTTGGTGGGAATGCAAACTAGTACAGCCACTATGGAAAACAGTGTGGAGGTTCCTTAAAAAGCTGCAAATAGACCTGCCATATGACCCGGCAATCCCACTGCTGGGCATATACACCGAGGAAACCAGAATTGAAAGAGCCACTTGCACCCCAATGTTCGTCGCTGCATTGTTTACAATAGCCAGGACATGGAAGCAACCTAGATGCCCATCAACTGACGAATGGATAAGAAAGCTGTGGTATATATACACAATGGAATATTGCTCAGCATTAAAAAAAAATTCATTTGAAGCAATTCTACTCAGATGGACGAAACTGGAGCCCATTATCCAGAGTGAAGTAAGCCAGAAGCAAAAACAACAATACAGTATATTAACACATATATATGGAATTTAGAAAGACAGTAACGAGAACCCAACATGGGAGACAACAAAAGGAACGCAGGTGTATAGAATAGACTCGTGGACTTTGTGGATGAGGGTAAGGGTGGGATGATATGGGAGAAGGGCATTGAAGCATGTTAATTGTCATGTGTCTAATCAATCGCCAGCCCAGGATTGATGCTCGGGACTGGTGCAGCGAGATTTCCCGGGGGGGAGGAAGGAGGGAGGGGGGACCCGGAGGGGAAGCATATGTAAACCCATGGTGATATCATGACAATGTATGGCAAAAACAATAATAAAAAAAAAAGAAAGAAAAAAAAAAAAAAGAAGCCGTGGGAGGCACAGGGATCCCATGGAAAGGTCCAGGGTTTGTATCAGGAAGGGAGGACTGGTATCAGAAAGAAAAAAGTAGAATCTGACTTGTGAGGTTGCAACGAGTACAACAGGACACACACCACGGGAAACAGAAAGGAAAGGAGACAGCAGTGTACATTAAAATAAAATAAAATAATAAAACCAAGGGGAGGAAGCAGAGGGGGGGACTAAAGGAAAGCATGAAAGCATACACACTACCACGGGTGAGACAGATACCCAGCGGGTACTTGCCGCCTGACTCAGGGACCTCAAACTGGAGTTCTGTAACCACCTGGAGGGGGGGAATGGAGTGGGAGTTGGGAGGCAGGTTCAACAGACCGAAGATACATACAGCTGTGGCTGACTCATCCTGATGCATGTCAGAGGCCAACAGAACACAATGGAGCAATTATACTTCAGTGAAGAGTAAGTAAATAAATAAATAAATAAAATAACCAAACAAAAGATCCACGTGGTCAACACGAAAAGCATTTAAATGTTTTACTAAACTCCATGCAAAGAGCACATTGGATTTTGCTCAAAGTACTGTTATTCAAGAACACGCTTGTAACGCATTCATTTGAATTTTTATCTATTTATATATTATTTTGGTGACACCACATGACTTAGTTCCCCAAGAAAAGGATTCAACCCAAGACCCCTACAGTGGAAGCACAGAATCCTAACCCCTGGGCTACTAGGGAAGTCCCTCCAATAAAATAAAAAATAATAATAATAATAAAGGCAATCTCAGATCATGCAGATCAATAAATGAAACACGCACATGTATTTTGAAGTCAGCATGAAATGTTAATTCTTATAACATCCTGATAAAAAAGACCAGGGTCTAGAGTAAGGATCACAAAAATAACAAGTGAATTCCTTTCTACCACACGCCCCCACCATTCAAGCTGGCAGTTCCCTTTTCACAATATTAAAAAAACACACACACATTTCCGTTCAATCCTGCCGGGTCCTAAAGGGGATGTTATCTCTGCCTTTGTTCTCCTTTTTCCGAACAACGCGGGTCATCGCCACATCCTGTTGACTGTACTCTGATCCGGTCCTTCAGATGGAAATCTTTCTCCCCTAATCTCCGCCATCAGCCTCCTGCCCGGGACCGCCAGGGGCCCGGACCTGTGTGCTGGCCACAGCCATCCTCTGGGGTTCTGTTTGGACTGTCACAGGCCCTGATGAAACAGACCGAATGATTTTTCTTAGATGGTGCTATTCCATCCATTCCTCTGCCTTTTCTAAAACCAGCTTGAACATCTGGAAGTTCACGGTTCACATATTGCTGAGGTCTGGCTTGGAGAATTTTGAGAATTACTTTACTCGTGTGTGAGATGAGTGCAGTTGTGCGGTAGTTTGAGCATTCTTTGGCATTGCCTTTCTTTGGGAATGTTCAAGCTGATTTTAGAAAAGGCAGAGGAACCAGAGATCAAATTGGCAATTTCCGCTGGATCATTGAAAAAGCAAGAGAGTTCCAGAAAAGCATCTATTTCTGCTTTATTGACTATTCTAAGGCCTTTGACTGTGGATCACAATAAACTGGAAAATTCTGAAAGAGATGGGAGTACCAGACCATCTGACCTGCCTCTTGAGAAACCTGTATGCAGGTCAGGAAGCAACAGTTAGAACTGGACATGGAACAACAGACTGGTTCCAAATAGGAAAAGGAGTACGTCAAGTTTGTATATTGTCACCCTGCTTATTTAACTTCTATGCAGAGTACATCATGAGAAATGCTGGGCTGGAAGAAGCACAAGCTGGAATCCAGATTGCCAGGAGAAATATCAATAACCTCAGATATGCAGACAACACCATCCTTATGGCAGAAAGTGAAGAACTAAAGAGCCTCTTGATGCAAATGAAAGAGGCGAATGAAAAGTTAGTTTAAAGCTCAACATTCAGAAAACGAAGATCATGGCATCTGGTCCCATCACTTCATGGCAAATAGATAGGGAAACAGTGGAAACAGTGGCTGACTTTATTTTTTGGGCTCCAAAATCACTGCAGATGGTGATTGCAGCCATGAAATTAAAAGACACTTACTCCTTGGAAGGAAAGTTATGACCAACCTAGACAGCATATTAAAAAGCATAGATATTAGTTTGCCCACAAAGGTCCATCTAGTCAAGGCTATGGTTTTTCCATAGTCATGCATGGATGTGAGAGTTGGACTACAAAGAAACCTGAGCATAGAAGAATTGATGCTTTTGAACTGTGGTGTTGGAGAAGACTCTTGAGAGTCCCTTGGACTGCAAGAAGATCCAACCAGTCCATCCTAAAGGAAACCAGTCTTGGGTGTTCATTGGAAGGACTAATGTTGAAGCAGAAACTCCAATCCTTTGGCCACCTGATGCAAAGAGCTGACTTACTGGAAAAGACCCTGATGCTGGAAAGATTGAGGGCAGGAGGAGAAGGGGACGCCAAAGGATGAGATGGTTGGATGGCATCACCGACTCAATGGACTTGGGTTTGGGTGGACTCTGGGAGTTGGTGATGGACAGGGAGGCCTGGCGTGCTCTGGTTCATGGGGTTACAAAGAGTCAGATATGTTTGAGTGACTAAACTGAACTGAACTGATTCCATCCATGGATGCACAGATGCTCATCCTTCCATCCAGCAACCCATCCACCCACCTATCCATCTAGCAACCCATCCACCAATCCATCCACTCATCCATCCATCCATCATCCACCCATCCAGCCAACCATCAACCCATTCATCCATCCATCCACCCACCCATCCATCTAGCAACCCATTGATTGGTTCATCCATCCACCAATCCATCCACCCATCCATCCATCCATCCATCATCCATCCATCCATCCATCCATCATCCATCCACCAACCCATCCATCAATCCATCCATCATTCATTCACCCACCCATCCATCCATCTATGCTTCATCTATCCTTCTTTTATTCTCTGTTTGTCTTTGTGTCTCTTGAAGCCAAAATTGAATTTAATGCTCCCTTTTCCCCCCTGCTGACCAGGGAAGGCGAAGATAGTTCACAACGGAGAAATGCAAACACTTTTTCTCCGAGGTAAAGCTTCCTGTTTGTAAACATATCCTCTGGCTTCCTGAAAGTTCTTCTCCTTTTTTATTGATTCTGAGAATATGCCTCCCCAAGGCACATATTCAGTCCCTCATAAGACCAGAATAACATCAAGATTTCTGTTTAGGGAGAGTCCCTCTTCTTTGGCCACCTGATGGGACGAGCTGACTCACTAGAAAAGACCCTGATGCTGGTAAAGACTGAAGGCAGGAGAAAAAGGGGACAACAGAGGCTGAGGTGATTGGATGGCATCACTGACTCAATAAATGTGAGTTTGAGTAAACTCCCCAAGTTGGTGATGAACAGGGCTGCCTGGCATGCTGCAGTCCATGGGGTCTCAAAGAGTCAGACATGACTGAGCGACTGAACGACAATAACAGCCTCTTAAAATAGGTGTTGTTATAAATGTGTATGTGAATGCGTACTCAGTCGTGTCAGACTCTTTGTGGCCCCATGGACTGTAGCCCACCAGGCTCCTCTGTCCATGGGATTCTCCAAGCAAGAATACTGGAGTGGCTTGCCATTTCCTTCTCCAGGGGATCTTCCTGACTCAGGGATCAAACTCAGGATACATAGCAGCATTTTTTTTTTTCCTTTTTAAATCTTTTGAGATGGAGGATCTTAGTTTCCTAAGCAGGCATCAAACCCGTGGCCCCTGTATTGACAGCCCAAAGTCTAAACCATTGGACTGTCAGGATAGTCCCAAATAGCAGCATGTTTTACATTGAATGTTTATGTTTTCATCAGACTGTCAAGGTTAAGAAAACTGACCTTCAAGCCCAACCACCCTGACGTTGCATCCTGGCTTCGCCTAAGTCACAAACCCAGGCGATGAAAACAGCACAGAGTATTTCCTGTAAAGAGCTCATGATAACGTCTGATGTCTAGTGAGTAACCAGAAATAAACATTGCTTAACAGTAGCAATGATGATCGGTTTTGTGGTGCTTTGCATACTGTATAATAATAATAATTGTAATAAATATCATGTTTGGTACACTGCTTGATGGGCTTCCCTGGTGGCTCAGTGGAAAAGAATCTGCCTGCCAATGCAGGAGATGGGGGTTTGATCCCTGGGTCAGGAAGATTCTCGTGGAGGAGGAAAGGACAAGCCACTCCGGTATTCTTGCCTGGAGAATCCCATGGACAGAGGAGCCTGGCACGCTAGACTCCATGGGGTCGCAAAAGAGTTGGACATGACAGAGCGACTGAAGAACAACATGGCGTAAAAGAAGCCTGGCAAAGAGACTTAGCTGCTCGGGGTGATCATCGTAGAAAGGGGCCAGGGAATGGCTCGTTTGGTATGGCAGACCTTGATGGTTAAGGTCCAAGGTTCTAGAACTCAGAGCTTTACTAGCAGCCAAGCGATATTGCAAGGAAGAGTCGCCCCCATTTGCTGAGTGACGAAGTCCAAGGAGAGAGAGGGGGGGTTTTGCCAGGGTCCAGCCCCGGCGGGGTCCGGGGGTCTTGAAGGATGAGTGGCGTCGGCGGAAGAACTGAGCTGAGTCAGTGTGTGGTGATGAAGCAGTCTCTCTTTATTGCTGTTAGTTTTGTGAGGTGAAGGAGAAGTCTCTCCAAAAGGCAATGGAGAAGTCTCTCCCAAAGGCGGTGAAGTCTCTCACTTTATTTCGGTTAACTTACAGTTTTATAGCCAAAGAACATCCCCATTACATCACAACTATTTTATGCAAACTTTTGTTTTCTGCCCACCATCAACAACTTTTACATTAAGCTCAGCTTCCTTACAAAAGGTCGGATTTCTGCATAATCAGACTTAACAATAGTATGTTTACCATTTGAATGTCTCTAGCATACCTTTATTTAGCATAATGCGGGCAAATATTCACTGTCTTACAAGATAGCCTTTTCAGCAACTTATCCAGGAAACATAGGGCTAGAATCTATCTCAAAGAGAGGGGGTTGTAAAGAACTTACTTTCTATATCCGAGAGGGAAGAAGGCTGTAAATGGTTGCTATACTTTAAGAATGTAAGCATTTCTTTTGTCCCCGGAAAAGGTGTGCCTCTCCACTCATCTCTGAATATTCAGGGATTGACACAGGAAGCCTCCTGCCAAATGTTCCCTGACCAGGTGCAACTACGTAGAAGCTAGAAAGAGGGGCTTAAGCGTGAAACTGTTTTATTCTATTAACCTAGTTTGGTTTTTACAAGGGAGGAGAAAAGAAGACAAAGAGACAGTTAAGCAGCACTGCTTTAACAATGAAACCCTATTAACCTTACAACTACTAAAAGGAATTTCTATTTCTACACTATCCTAAAGCAATCAGTGTTTCCAACTATGCTGGCCACAGTTGTGAGCATTCCTAAGTCCCATTCCAGCCTGGTTTTTTCAAGAAAGGGAGCCTCCTCTGTGGAGTGGTCGGGAGGAGTGGGAGGTGGAATGGTGACCCAAGTACGAGCCCTTCTGGTGGTGGCCTTGCCATGACCCCCAGAGAACTCTTGGTAAACTCCCCAGTAACTAGTAGGAGGGAAATAAGGTCTGAGGGAATTATCTCAGGATGAATTTTTTCTAACTGGGACTGATCTGAGATGAGCTAAAACATAAACAGATGAACATAATCAGAACTTCCCAGGAAAAATACCAGGAGGGGCCTTGCCTTGGGATGCCCCGAAGGAAACCGCTTTGCAGTTTCCTTCTCAGTCTCGTGACTTTGTCATCTGAGTGAGGGGGCATTCTGACGGCTCCCGGCAGGGTTTCATCTGGAGGGTTGTGACCTGCTGGCAGAACCAGGCAGTGGGTGGGCTGGGCTGGTTTGCTTTCAGCACAAGCCAGAAAGAAGGGCATCACGGATGATTCCTTAAGTGGAGCTGAGATGAGTTGTCCATTTGTGCATTTGAAATTTTACCTCTTACCCTGGCTTCAAAGCTCTGTCTGAAATCCAAAACTAATTTTTTCCTGGTTTTTTTTTTTTTTAAGACATCCTTCCATAGTGGCTTTGTTATAGGGAAAAAAAAAAAAAGATTGAGGTAATTCAGACTGGAAGAATCAGACAGTTTTATCTGGGAATTTCCTAGAGACTGGTTAGCTGAGACCTGCGTTGGTTCCCTGGTGGCTCAGACAGCAAAGAATCTGCCTGCAATGCAAGAGATAAGGGTTCGATCCCTGGGTCAGGAAGATCCCTTGGAGGAGGAAATGGCAACCCACCCCAGTTTTCTTGCCTGGAGAATCCCAGGGATGGAAGAGCCTGGCGGGTTTCAGTCCACGGGCTCGCAAAGTCTCAGATATGACTGAGCAGCTAGGCTCCCAAGCATCCTGCATTGGTTAAGATTGTGTGTGTATTTTTTTAGTTTAATTTTTATTTCATACTGGAGCAGAGTTTGATGTGCAATGTTTTGTCAGTTTCAAGGTGTACAGCAAAGGGAATCAGTTATGCATATACGGATATTCATTCTTTCTGTATGTCTTTTAAGAAGCAGAGTCCCAGGCTGTCTTCCCAGGAGGTCCAGTGATTAAGACTGCACCCTCCAAAGCAGGGGGGTGGGGGTTCAATCCCTGGTCCGGGAATAAGATCCCACAGGCATTACAGTCAAAACACCAAAAGGTAAAACAGAAGCAATATCGTAACAAATGCAACAAGTGGTGGCAATTTAGTCGCTAAGTCCTGTGGGACTGTTGCAACTCCCTGGACTATAGCCCTCCAGGCTCCTCTGTCCATGGGATTTCCCAGGCAAGGATACTGGAGTGGCTGGGTTGCCATTCCCTTCTCCAGGGGATCTGCCCAACCCAGAAATTGAACCCAGATCTCTCGCATTGCAGGCAGATTCTTTACCATCTGAGCCACCTGGGAAGCCCCAAGAAATTCAATAAAGACTTAAAAAAATAAAGTCCATATCTTAAAAATTTGGAAGCAGACCTGAGCACAGACAAGGTTCCCTTTGACCAGGTTTTACTTTAATTGCTCAGTATGAAAAACTTAGAGCTGGAAAGTTCAGTTGCTGGAGATGATCAGGGCGTTGTCCTGGAACACTTCTGTGGTCACTAATGCAGAAGGCAAAGAGAACAGCAAAGTACTTCCCTGAAAGGCTCCAGAATGTTACGGATCAAGAATTTAAATGGCTTTGTGATCAGGCTCTGGTGTGCAGGCTGAGATTCGTGCTTTGAAAATAAATTGGAAAAGGTAGCTGAGTGTCTGGGAAACAGGTCCTCTGCATGAAGTTCACATCTCAGCTGTGAGCGTTCAGTAAGCTCTTAGCAGTGATTGCATTGCTCTAGGTCAAGCGTTGGCGGGCTATGAACCGTGGGCCAAGTCCGGCCCTCAGTCTGCTTTTATAAATAAAGTTTTATTGGGACACAGCTGCATACATTCATTTGTATATGGGTATGCAATAACCTGTGGCTATTTCCTGTTACAATGACAGAGTAGGATACTTTCGAAGGAGATGGTATGGTCCACAAAGCCCAAAGCATTTATTCCCCACCCCACCACCTTTTTTTTTTTTTTGCTGTTTGTTTTTTTGTTGCAGAAAACATCTGCTGGCACTTCCTTGGGGGGTCTACTAGCTGAGAATTCACCTTCCAAAGCGGGCAGTATGGGTTTGATTCCCCCGTCAGGGAACTAAGATCCCACGTTGCTCACTGCCCAAAAAAACAAGAACATAAACAACAAAAGCAATATTATAACAAGCTCAGTAAAGACTTAAAAGAAAAGCAAGAAAGAGAACGTTTGCCAACATTTCTCTGTTTGATCTAACTTCACGGCCTTTCAGACAAAACCCTCGGTGCTCACGGCTTTGGAGGTAAAAATGACCAGTTGGGAAATCCTCCCTTTCTGTGTGTAAAGCTTCAATAGGCATTCACCTTCTCCTCTCCACTCCCAATATTTCGCACACCTACTTGGCTGCTGTGAGACGCTGTTATAATGCAATGGTTATATGCCATGAAAGATGGAAAGTTCAACTGAAGGAGTGAGTAGTTTCAGTGCTTCATTCCAGACGGAGATACCTGAAATGTCCATTAATTTTTGCCAACATGCAAGGCTTCCTTTCCCAAATCAGCCTCTTTAAGTAGCTGCTTTGCTACTAAAGGACGTTAAGGAGTCAACATCCTTGGGCTGTTTCAGTTTGCACGAATTTCTGCAGTCTTAAATATCTCAGGATACAGTTGAGAGTTTTCCTAGGCACCCTTGGCTTGGTTCAAAATGTTCCAGTCCTGGGACTTCCCTGCTGGTCCAGTAAAGATTTTGCCTTCCCATGCAGGGGGGTGTGGGTTTATCCCTGGTCAGGAAGCTAAGATTCCATATCCCTTGCTGCCAAAAAACAAAACACAGCATTACAGCAATATGCTAACAAATTCAATAAAGACTTTAAAAATGATCCACATTAAAAAAACCTTAGAAAAAGAAAGTTACAACTTCCTGCCTGTGATCCATTGGTCTTAAAAGCCAAAGTAAATTACAAGAGCATGACTGTAGAAATTGTTCTTTGTTTCCTGCAGTGAGCATTGTACTGTCAATTGTGTTCATAATTACAGGTTTCACACAGCATGTAAATAAAGCACAAGCCTGTCCTAGTCCATCAGACCTTAAGTCCTTTTCTTGTTGAGAGTCTCCTGCAAGTCATTTGAAATCCACTCTTCAATCACCATCTCAAAACACCTAATGGCGTTTCTGTGGTTGTCTAGATAATCAGAAAGAAACCGCTGTGGACAGAAAGAAACCGATGTCAACAAACTTGAGGGACACTTAAGAGGGTGGTCCTGGGTGGGTATACACGGAAGCCTTGAGTTTTGAGATGTGAGGATGACTTGTAAATAGGAAACTCATTCCAAAGTCTGGGAAAGACATAGGCAAGAATGCATGAGACTTCCCTGGTGGTCCAGCGGTTAGGAATCTGCCTTGCAACGCAGCGGATGTGGGTTCAATCCCTGGTCGCAGAGCTAAGATCCCACGAGCCCCCGGACAATGAAGCCTGTGTACCACCACTGGAGGACTACATGCCACAAGCGAAGATCCCATCTGTGATGCAGTGAAGACTCCACGAGATGCAAATAAGGCCCGAAAAGCCAAGTAAATTTCAAAAAAAAAAAAAGGATTCACAGTACAAGGAAGGAATAATCCAACCTGAATGTGGCTTAGAAACAAGTTATGAGACCTGTCAAAGAAAAAGGTACATGTATATCAGGGAATAACCAACTAGTAAATGAAAAAAAAAAAAAAAAAAAAAGCCGAAGTCTGCGTCATGAAGGACTTTGTTTTCCTGGGAGGAGGAAGTGGTCCCAGAACCTGGAGGCTTAGAGGGCTGTGTGGTCAACACCCCGACCTCCCTGCAATCTGCTCTCACCTTCCTCTCTGCTGCTGGGAAACCCCTCCTTTCTGACTCACTGGAAACCAGAGGGCAGGAAATCTTCCCAAGCTATCCACTCAGGTCACTCTCTGTTGCTGCTGTTCAGCTGCTCAGTCGTGTCCAACTCTGAGACCCCATGGACTGCAGCACGCCAGGCCTCCCTGTCCATCACCAACTCCCGGAGCTTGCTCAAACTCATGCCCATCGAGTCGGTGATGCCATCCAGCCATCTCATCCTCTGTCGCCCCCTTCTCCTCCCGCCCTCAGTCTTTTCCAGCATCAGGGTCTTTTCAAACAAGTCAGTTCTTCACATCAGGTGGCCAAAGGATTGGAGTTTCAGCTTCCACATCAGTCCTTCCAATGAACACCCAGGACTGATCTCCTTGAGGATGGACTGGTTGGATCTCCTTGCAGTCCAAGGGACTCTCAAGAGTCTCCTCCAACACCACAGTTCAAAAGCAGCAATTTCTCGGCGCTCAGCTTTCTTTATGGTCCAACTCTCACAACCATACATGACCACTGGAAAAATCATAGCCTTGACTAGATGGACCTTTGTTGGCAAAGTAATGTCTCTGCTTTTTAACATGCTGTCTAGGTTGGTCATAAGTTGACTCCATTTAGCATACTGTCCTCCAGGTTCATTTAAGTTGTCGGAAATGTCTGAACTTTCTTCTTTTTTAAGGCTGAATAATACTGCATTGAATATATATATACATCAAAATTTTCTTTATTGATTCATCCATCAGCGGACACTTAGATTGTTCCATGTGTTAATGACTCATGTTAATAATGCAATGGGGACTTCCCCGCTGGTACGGTGGATAAGAATCTGCCCGCCAATGCAGGGGACACAAGTTCGATCCCTGGTCCGGGAAGATTCCACCTGCCACAGAACAGCTAAGCCTGAGAGACACAGCTCAGGCTCTAGAGCCTGTGATCTGCAGCAAGAGAAGCCTCTGCAAGAAAAAGCTAGAGAAACTAGAAAACTGGCCAAAGGCAGAAAGAAAGATCCAGGGCAGCCAAAAACAAACAAGGAAATGATGCTGAAACACATATCAGAATGCTGAAATCTCTTTGAGACACACATCTCATTTTCCTTGGGGATGTGCGTGTGTGTGTTAGGTGCCCAGTCGTGTCCGACTCTTCGCGACCCCATGGGCTGTAGCCCACCAGGCTCCTCTGTCCTTGGAACTCTCCAGGCAAGAAGACTGGAGTGGGTTGCCATTTCCATCTCCAGGGCATCTTCGTGACCCAGGTATGGAACCCAGGTCGCCCATGTTAGCAGGCAGATTCTTTACCGCCTGAGCCACCAGGGAAGCCCTTCCTTGAGGACACATCCACTTTTATTCATTTAAAATGAGGGCCGGTCACCCACTGTCAAGTTCGGATAACCACATCAGGTAAGGTCAGAGGGTAAGCCAAGATACAGGCAGCATCAGCAAAGCCAGGGAGAAACTGGCATAAAGGAGGTCGTACCCATGATCGTACCTGATAACCCTCCACCTTCCAATCCCCTCATAGGCAAGCTCGAGGAAAACATGTCTTGTTCAAGACGATGCTCTGTACCAGCAAGGCAATTTCTCTCGTCCCAGGATTAGAGACAAGCTCATCCATCTTTGCCTAAAAGCCCCGGCTCCCTGCTGGCAGCCTTTTTTTTTTTTTCCCCCTCATCTCATTAGACACACAGACGTCTGAGCCATTATCTCCAGAACGGCTTCTGCTCATTGCGGTTTCTGCCGAGTGGGAACAGGATTGTGATTCCGGAAACCAGACCCCAAATAGGATGCGAACCTACTTAGGGGAAAGGGGCACCTGACGCGGTGGTTCTCGAATGTCACGGTGGTTCAGAAAGATGCAGGACGTGGGGAAAGCTTTGTTTTTTCCTGAAGTCATTTTAATGATTAATTTTTGACTCTGTACTTGTTTATTTAGTTTTGGCTGCGCTGGGCCTTGGTGGGTGGGTACAAGCTTTTCTCTAGTTGCGATGAGCAGGAGGTTCATTGCTGTGGGTTCATTGTTCATCGTTGGGGTTCCTCATTGCAGTGGCTTCTGTTGCTGCGAAGCACAGACTGTAGGGCACCCCAGATTCAGTGGTTGTGACTCCCAGGCTCTACAGCACAGGCTCAATAACTGTGGCATACGGGCTGAGTTACTCTAAGCTGTGCGGGGTCTTCCCGGCCCAGGGATCGAACCCCTGTCTCCTGTGTTGGTAGGCAGATTCTTTCCCACTGAGCCACCAGGGAAGCCTCAAAAACACTTTCTGTTTCAGCGAGTCTTTGGAGGTGGTTTGTGTTTGGCTTGAAGACTTGCATTTGGATCAAGTTCCTAGGTTGCGTTGATGCTGTTGGTCCAAGAACGGACTTTGAAAAGTGCTTAGAAGGGTTTGTGATTCTTTTTTAAGGGCTCTGATGGGATTATTCAACGAGCTCATGATTGGCTGGGTTCTGTTACTGCTGTTTCTTCACTCAGTCGTGTCTGACTCTGCGACCTAATGGACTACAGCACGCCAGGCCTCCCTGTCCTTCACCACCTCCCAGTGAAGAGTCAGTGATGCCATACAACTGTTTCATCCTCTGTCGTCCCCTTCTCCTTCCACCTTCAATCTTTCCCAGCCACAGGGTCTTTTCAAATGAGTCAGTTCTTTGCATCTGGTGGCCAAAAGATTGGAGCTTCAGCTTTAGCATCAGTCCTTCCAATGAGTATTCAGGGTTGATCGCCTTTAGGATGGACTGTGGTGGGTTTTGGTTCTCAGCAATAATGAAAACACACCCATCTGTGATAGAAAAGTTTCCCAAACGACAGTGTTTGATGGTACTGAAATCGTGTTTCCCTTCTGGTATGTTCTCTACCGCACTGTGTACAACAAACTCACATTTAGAATCTGAGCTTTTATTTCTTTAACTTTTTATCTTGCATTGGGGTATATGGCTGATTAAAAACTTTGTGATCATCTCAGATGGACAGCAAAAGGACTCAGCCATACAAACACATGTATCCCTTCTCCCCCAAACTCCCCTCCCATGCAGGCTGCCACGTGATACTGAGCAGAGTTCCCTGTGCTGTCCAGCGGGTCCTTGCTGGTTCTCCATGGTAAATACAGCAGTGTGTCCATGTCCATCCCAAACTCCCTGACTACCCCTTCCCCCGACCTTCCCCCTGGTGACCATAAGGTTATTACAGAGCTCTGAGCAGAGGTCCAGCAGGTCCTGGCTGGTTCTCCATGTTAAATCCAGCAGTGCGTCCACATCCATCCCAGACTCCCTGACTATCCCCTCCCGCGTCCTTTCCCACAGCAGCCATATAAGCTCCTTCTCTAGGTCTGTGAATCTCTTTCTGCTTTGTAAAAAAGCTCATTTGTACCATTTTGGATGGAAGGTTCATCCCGTGACCTGCACAGCTGGGAGTATATAAGACCCCAGACTGTGCAAGACGAGTGGTCTGCAGGAGAGAATGTAACTGCCTCCTTGGGGGAGTCAATCGCCAAGCTTCCTCCATGTTTATTTTTCAGCGTTGGAAGCAGGTTATGAGCTGATGCAGTGCTTTCAGACAATGTGGTTCGGCTGTGTCATCTATTTCCCAGAGGTCAGAAGACGAGGAATGATGAACGGATGAGAGCAGATGGAGGAGAGACAGGAACCTGATCGTACGAGTCTTCTCGTTTATTTTTCCCAGTAACGTTTTTTTTTTTCATAGACATCTTACATATCCGACTGTAATTATCCCTATGAATGTAATGTTTTTTGGTGCTATTTTATTTTTTAATTTTTATTTATTTATTAATTTTAAATTTATTTGGCCATACTGCGTAGCATGTGGGATCTTAGTTCCCTGACAAGGGATTGAACAACCCACTGCCCCCTGCATTGGAAGCAGGAAGTTCTAATCCCTGGACCACCAAGGACATTCCTTTGTGCTATTTTAAATTGTGTTTTTTTTTTTCTTTTTATAATTATTATGTTTTTCCTAAATAGATACCGGGTCTTCTGTTGGCTTTATTCTGAGAGGCTCAGCCATGTCAACTATGGTGACGTTTAGAAAACGTTTCTCTTTTTTATGCGCTGGGCATTCTGACTTGGGAAGTAACGGTTGCTCTTTATGGGAGTGTATGTGATTCAGTGTTCCACTGTGAACATTTGGGTGAAATAAAAAGATTTCTCAGGGGCTTGCCTGGTGGTCTAGTAGCTAGACTCTGTCCTTCCAGTGCAGGTCATGTGGGGTCACTCCCTTGTCAGGGAGCTAAGATCGAACTTGGCTTGCAGTTAAAAAACAAAATGTAGAAGAGAAGCAACACCCTAACACATTCAGGAAAGGTTTCGCAAATGGTTCACATCAAAAAAAAAATAAAAATCTTAAAAAAAAAATAAAGGATTTCTCAACAACTCATCCTGGTGTGTAGACATCAAGGAAGGTAGACTTCCACATGTTTCCCTGTGCACATGTGGGTGAATTAAAATGGTTTCTGAGGGACTTGCCTGGTGGCCCCGTGGTTAAGACTTCACCTTCCCATGCCACGGGTGTGGGTTTGATCCCTGGTCCGTGACCTAAGATCCCACACGCCTTGAGAACAAAGAGCCAAAACATAAAGCAGAATCAATATTGTTACAGATTCAATAAAGACTATAGAAATGGTCCACATTAAAAAAAAAATCTTAAAAAAAAAAAAGAAAAGATTTCTCAGCAAGTCACACTGATGTGTAGATATCAGAGTATACAAACCATGAATGCTGCCTGTGGGCACATTTCCTTCAGGAGCTGATGGCTGTTTCAGGAAGTTCTTGTTATAAGCGACTGAAAGCGTGCCTGAGCCGACAAATGCCTTGTCTTGAAGAGATGCAAGAAGTCATAGGAGAGGACCTCCCTGGCTGTCTGAGGGTTAAGATTCCGGTTTCCACTGCAGGAAGAGCATGGGTTCCATCAGTCGCTCAGTTGTGTCCAGCTCTTTGTGACACCATGGACTGCAGCTCGCCAGGCCTCCCTGTCCTTCACTATTTCCTAGTTTTCTCAAACTCATGTCCATCGAGTCGCTGATGCCATCCAACCGTCTCATCCTCTGTCGTCCCCTTCTCCTCCTGCCCTCAATCTTTTTCAGCATCAGGGTCGTTTCCAATGAGTCGGCTCTTCCCATCAGGTGGCCAGAGTACTGGAGTTTCAACTTCAGCATCAGTCCTTCCAGTGAATATTCAGGACTGATTTCCTTTAGGACTAAGTGGTATGACCTCCTCCCAGTCCAAGGGACTCTCACGAGTCTTCTCCAACATCACAATTTGAAAGCATCTATTCTTGGGCACTCAGTCTTTATGGTCCGACTCTCACATTCACACATGACTACTGGAAAAACCACAGCTTTGCCTCTACGGACCTTTGTTGGCAAAGCACTGTCTTCTTCTTAATGCAGTCTAGGTTTGTCATAAAAACAAGAAAAAAAAATCTGCTTATTTTTAAAAAAGGAGGAATAACAACATTGTATACAGAAGGCAGTAAAGGGTGCTTTCATCTCTCACTCATGATTCTCCAAGGTTACAGTTCTTGATAGGAAGAAGGCAGAATCGCCCAAGGAGCTTTTATGAAACGATGCTTGCCACAAACCTTTTCCTTCTCTGTTTGATTCAGAGCATGTTCACCCACAGCACAATATGTCCAAAAATCAATAAAGTGCTCCAGTGAAGGAGATCTTACTTATCATCTGCTTCCTGCGGAGGACCCTCGTTGTCTCCACAATTCTTCCCTGGTGCCCAGGGTGGCTGGACTCTACTAAATGGACGAAAGAGAATCTCTCTTGACGTGTGCTCGGAAAAACACAGGAGAAATTAAATTTCTCTCTAGCAGAAGCAGCGATAGATCAAACTGGTCTTCAACTCGATGCATCTCTATAATTGCCAGGAAGAGCTGTCTCTATGAAAGTGTATTATGAGTAAGTAATCATCTTGGTGTCTTCACTTTCCCAATTATAAACAGAGTGGTATTTGTACCAACCGGAAGGTATGCCTTAGACACAGATTTTAAATGAAATTTTGAAAATGTGCGTTGTACTCATCTCGGATCTCTCACCAAGGTAATGGGTCCTAATTCTCTATGTCTTCTTCCCTTGACTATAAGAAGTCAAACAAGGTTCCCAGGGACAGGGAGAACTTTATTTGGGGCTTTGGTTTCAATGAAAACAAGAGGGAAACAAACAGATACAAGTCATGCTTGATGTTGGGCTTCGCAGGTGGCCCTAGTGGTAAAGGACTTGCCTGCCAATGCAGGAGACACAAGAGATGTGGGTTCAGTCCGTGGGTTGGGAAGATCCCTTGGAGGAGGGCATGGCAACCTACTCGAGCATTTTTCACTTTCTTTTTCAATCTACTATATATAGGATGGATAAACAAAGTTCTACTGTATAGAGTGAGGGCTTCCCTGGTGGCTCAGTGTTTTTAAAAACCTGCCTGCAATGCAAGAGATGCCGGAAACATGGGGTTCGATTCCTGGGTCTGGAAGATCTTCTGGAGGAGGGCATGGCAACCCATTCATTTCGTACGTTTAGTAGTAAAGTGAATTCAACTTTACTCTTTCCCCCAAGAGACAAGTCCCCAGTTTTCTTGCCTGGAGAATCCCGTGGACAGAGGAGCCTGGCGGGCTATAGTCCAGGGGGTCACAAAGAGCCGGACACGACTGAATGACTGAGGACACACACACAACTGTATAGCTCAGGTGACTCTATCTGATATCCTATAATAAACCATCATGGAAAAGAATGTGAAACAGAGTATGAACATATAAAACTGAATCACTGTGCTGTAAATCAACTACACTAAAATAAAATGAACAAAAACTTAAAAACTAAACAAACAACTGAAAAACTCAAAGAAAAGAAAATATGACCATCCACAAAGCAGAAGCTTATTTTGAGCATCTTCTGAAGGAGATGGAGCAGGGGTCTATGAGACATACGAGTTACAGTGTCTCGTGCCCATCGAGTCGGTGATGCCATGCAGCCTTCTCATCTTCTGTCCTCCCCTTCTCCTCCACAGCTTCTCAAGCTTTAGTCAGTTGTGTCCGAGACGCTGGAGACGGAAGACAAAAGGGACTCTAGATTCACAAGATTTCATGGACAAGTCTCCACACAAGCTCTCTTCACACACCATTAGAGACCCCGCAACACAGCGAGAGACCACGGGTCTAAGTCTCTAAGCAAGGGAGATGGCCACCTAAGATATACTTAGGCTTCAGATAATAATATTCATTAGAAGGACTGATACTGAAGCTAGAGCTTCAGTACTTTGACCACCTGATGAGAAGAACTGACTCAGCTGGGCAAGGTTGAAGGCAGGAGGAGAAGGGGACGACAGAGGATGAGATGGTTGGATGGCATCACTGACTCAATGGACATCAATTTGGGCAAATTCTAGGAGACAGTGAAAGACACTATCTTGTCTGGAGTTGCAGAGAGTCAGATACGACTGAGCGACTGAACACAAAGTCTCCACTACCCTCCTCCAGCATGTCCTGGGTTAGGCCTTCCAGGGCCATAAAGTGAATTCAACTTTACTCTTTCCCCCAAGAGACAAGATGCTCAACCCGTGATCACTGTCACTCAAGGAGTGCTTCAAATGCCATTGTTTTGAGGCTTGTTATTTTTTTTTAAGCTACCATTTAATCCGCGTGATTATATTTTGAATAAGGAAGGGAGTCTGGGTGCTTATCCATTTGGGGATCTTGTTTCCTTCTCCTGGGGGTGGGTGAGTGTTTCTGCTCTTAACAGTTTTCTGAGGTCTTTGTTTGTTTGTTTGTTTCTCCTCAGTTCTTAGAAATAATCTGGGACAGAGACATCAAGGCTTATCTCTGCACAAAGAATGCCTTTGGGACCGCATGGGTCTGCTCTTAACTTCTGGGCAAAATGACAGGAAAAAAGGCTGGTTTCTGTCGGATTGCAATTGGTTTAAGAATTTGCATGTAACATACACACATTCAGTTCAATCCCTCAGTCATGTCTGACTCTCTGCAACCCCCTGGACTGCAGTACGCCCGGCCTCCCTGTCCCTCACCAACTCCCGGAGCTTGTTCCAACTCACGTCCATTGAGCCGGTGATGCCATCCAACCATCTCATCCTCTGTCGTCCCCTTCTCCTCCTGCCCTCAATCTTTCCCAGCATCAGGGTCTTTTCCAATGAGTCAGCTTTTCCCATCAGGTGGCCAGAGTATTGGAGCATCAGTTTTAGCATAAGTCCTTCCAGTGGATCTTCAGGGTTGATCTCCGTTAGGATGGACTGGTCTGATCTCCTTGCTAGTCCAAGGGAGTCTCAAGAGTCTTCTCCAGCACCACAGTTTGAAAGCATCAATTCTTTAGCACTCAGACCTCCTGATGGTCCACCTCTCAACATCTATGCATGACTGATGAAAAAAAAAACCTTGACTTTGTACGGACCTTTGTTGGCAAAGTGACGTCTCTGCTTTTTAATACGCTGTCTAGATACGGCAGGAAATGTTCCATTTCTCAAATCCCATTTCAAGCTTAACGTGAAACAAAACCTTTTATGCAGGATTGATGTCTCGTGACAAAGCCAATTTTAAATACGGGAGCCATTTGAAAGACACTTTAGAACCGGCCAGGAAAGAACTGTCTGGTGTGTGAAATCGAGGGTGAGCTTGACTTTTTTTTCCCCCTCTTCTCCTGTCTTGCCACACCCATAAGTCTATATTTCACGTCTGTTTCTCCACTGCTGCTCTGTAAATAAACTCTTCAGTCCCATTATAAACGGAATCTAGAAAAATGGTTCTGAACGTCACTTTGACGTTACCAATAGGAAGGGTGAGGGAACAGAACAGGAGGCAGCAGGGACCCGAGAAGCTTTGTCCCCTTTGACCTCTCCTCGTGGGCTGGAAAGCTTGCTTAATTTGCAAAGAGGGACGTGGGTGTGAATCGCGCCTGGAATGACCCCTGGGTGAGCTGGAGGAATTTTCCACAAGCGTTGGCCTGTTTCCCATTGTAGGAGACAAACAGATATGAGAAAGAACTTCAGGAGTTAGCTCAGATCTAAGGTCCGACCCTCCAGAGCAGTTCAGGAGTGAGCGGACATTCAGGGGGTGGGGCGTGGCTGGTTTTTGCCTTTCGGCCCAGTCTCACGAGATGAAGGGGGGAGACACACCAGCCTGAGCTCCTGATTTCCCTTTAAATGCTTTTTCACCTTCTCTTTCTCTCCAGCGCTCTGTAAATTGATGCCACCGTGGCGCCTCCCTTGGAGACCTCCCTAAAGGCCTGGAAAATAAAAGAGAAGGGAGGGACTGTGGGAGAGACCTGATTCCTCTGAGTCCCTTAGGAGTTCTCCCAACAGAGCTGGGGCGCCCTGGATGCAATTCAAACCCACAGGGGTCCTGAAAAAGAGGACCTGTGCTCCCCCCGCCCCCCACCTCCGCCGACCTTTCAGGATGATCCTTTTGAAGCCTGACTCCAAAGCATCTGTCTGCTAAAGGCTCTGCCCCAGATGGAGCCACAGGAGGTTTTGCAGACAGCTGTTCTCCCACCGCCCTCACCCCTGCCCCCCAGGGCTGGGAAGGGAACAATGACTCCCTTCTGGCAGGTGGTGGGACCAGCTTCCCTCCCCCACCCTCGCCCACCTCCCCCACCCTCGCCCCGCAGTGCAAGTAACGTGAGTTTTCTTTGGCTCTGAGCCATGGCTCTAAGCGGTTCTTTTTTCAGATGGATTTTCTTGTAGTGGAGAGAAGGGGCAATTTGGGGGGCAATTTGGGCTTTCCAGGTAGCTCAGCTGTACAGAAACTGCCTGCCAATGCAGGAGACACGAGGTCGAGCCCCTGGGTCGGGGAGATCCCCTGGAGGTGGAAGTGGCAACCCAGTCCAGTATCCTTGCCTGGAGAATCCCATGGACAGAAGAGTCTGGCGAGCTACAGCCCATGGGGCTGCAAAGAGTCGGACACGACTGAGCAGCTGAGCTTGGGGGCATAAGGCAGGAAGCTGTGGACTTAAAAAGCGTTCACAACCTAAAAGCTGAAAGTTATGTTTTTTTTCTTTATATATGCGTGTGTGTGTGTGTATATCTCTATATTATTGAGGGGTAGTTGACTCCCAATGCTTCAGTTGCATTGGAGTTATACATCTGGTGGTGGTATCGTCGCTCAGTCGTGTCTGATTCTTGCGACCCCATGGACTGTAACCCCACCAGGCTCCTCTGTCCATGGGATTCTCCAGGCAAGAGTACTGGAGTGGGTTGCCATTTCCTCCTCCAGGGACTGTTCCCCACCCAGAGACTGAACCCAGGTCTCCTGTATTGCAGGCAGATTCTTTACCTCTGAGCCACCAGGGAGGTTCCAGTTATACATATATACATATACTATTTTTCAGATTATTTTCCTTTTGCAGGTTATTACAAGATATTGACTATAGTTCCCTGCACTATACAGTAAAGCTTTGTTGCTTGTGGTGCATTTTGTTTTTTTTAAAATTAGATATCAAGCATTCTATTCATACTAACCCAAACAAGCGGAATCAAAGTGTCATAATTTTTTTAGCTAGGCAAAAATTCAAAAATTTCAAAAATGCATGTATTACACACACTATTTATATCAGCTTCCCAGCCAAAAAATGGTCTGCGGAATCTCCAAGTGTCCCCATGGGGGCAGAACCCCTCCTGGTTGGGAACAGATGCTAGACCAGCTAGAGTGGTTGGTCTAGACCAAGGAGTTTGAGCAGATGAAGGAAATGCCCTACAAGCTAAGTGTTTCACAATCATTAATTTGCAAAGGGATCACTTGCAGATTGTTTTCAAGAGCAGGGGCTGAGTTCAGAAGTCTGGGTGGGATGTTTCTTTTCCTAAGTAGCTCGTGGGTGGTGCTGGCAGCTTCAGAAACTTGGCCCATGGTCAGATTTCATGCCACGTGATATGTAATGAACATAGAGGTAGGTTGGAGGCAGAACAGAGGTAGAATCATGGGCTGTTTCCCTTCTCCCTCCTTCAGACAAAGGGCATCAGAATGACGGCTTATTCCCAATTGTCATATTCTTTTGGGTGGGGAAGTTCCTCGGGTGCTCCTTCAATGCAAGTCCTTGGTTGACTACATATTTTCATCAGGATCTCCTCTTTCCAATATGGCACAGCTAAGCTCATGTTCTTCTCCAAAAGGCAGGTTTCTTTTTGAAAGAAAGGGTGAAAGGTGAAAGCGTTCGTTGCTCAGTCGTAGCCCGACTCTCTGCAACCCCGTGGACTGCAGCCCGCCAGGCTTCCCTGCCTATGGATGTCTCCAGGCAAGGACAACGGAGTGGGTTGCCATTTCCTTCCCCAGGGGGGTTTCCTTTTCCCACCCAGGGATCAAACCCGAATCTCCTGTGTTGCAGGCAGATTCTTTCCTATTTGAGCCACCGGGAAAGAAAAGGGGGCCCCAAGGGGTGAACTTGGATCCAGCTCTTCTTAGCTTGTTTCCAGCATCATTCCGATTGCCTCTTTCTGCACAAGGTAGAAGAGGAGAATGAAAATTATGTCAAGTAGGTGCATCCTAAAAATCTAATCATTTAACCCTTGAAGTGTTGGTTTGTCAAGTGGTTTCTGATCATTTTTGAAAAGTACTGGGATGCCATGTTTTCAGTCTCCCCACATGGACACATGTCTCTGATCACCCTTGAAGTATTTGTTGCGGTTCAGTCGCTCAGCTGTGTCCGACTCTTGGTGACCCCATGGACTGCAGCACACCAGGCTTCTCTGTCCTTCACTGTCTCCTGGAGTTTGCTCAAACTCATGTCCATTGAATCAGTGATGCCATCCAGCCATCCCATTGACCTCTGTCGTCCCCTTCTCCTCCTGCCTTCAACCTTTCCCAGCATCAGGGTCTTTTCCAAAGAGTTGGCTCTTCACCTGGAAGGCCATATTTTAAAGCTTTCTGCATAGAGGTTGGTTTCTGATCACCCTTGAGGTATTGGACTGATACATTTCAAATCTTCCCACATGGTCACAAGTCTCTGATCACCCGTGAAGAATTGGGTGCCATGTTTTCGACCTCCCCACATGGACACAGGTCTCTAATCACTTTCGATGTGTTAGGGTACCATCTTTTAAATCTTCCCACATGGTCACAAGTCTCTGATCACCCGTGAAGAATTGGGGTACCATGATTTTAAGCTCTCTGCATGGAGACAGGTTCTGATATGGGGACTGTGTTTATTTCACATGTAGGGTAATGGTGAGGTTTGCCTGGGAGCCCTGAGGGATTAAGAAGGAAAATCACACCCGTTTCATTGGCCTGGTGGTGAGAGAGCATCTCTGCTCCCAGGAGAGACGCTCTCCTTGGAGACCCAATTATCAGACCGACCGATGATATAGTATCAGCCATCTGAGTCCTGGGGTTTTGCCAGTATTGGAGCTGCCAGCTCCTGTTAGCTCAAAAAGGCTTTGCATCCAGCTTCAGATAGAACCAGTTCCTTCCAGTCACCAAAGAAACTGACTTGTATGGTCTTGCTCCAGAACACGGCTTCCTGGCTAGCAACAAGGGATGGCTGAGGCAAAAAATTATTGTTTAAGGGGTTTGGGGGAAGAAGACAGTAACATAAAGGAGATGTGTATCACGCAGCTTGTGATGGGATTGGGGCATTGCAGGGGGGTAGGTGATAAGAGAAGACAATTTCCCGGGAAAGCCTGAAATCAGAGGTTAAGGATAAACCCAACTCTGCGAGTACGTGTGTTTTAATTGAGTTAAGATACACTTGACAAAAACTTCACGTCAGCCCTTTTTTGGTGCACAGTGCAGAGGAGGCGTTAAGCATAGTTACACGTTGTGCAACCATCAGCACCATCATCTCCAGGACTTTTTTTTTTCACAACTAAAAGTCTATCTGCATGCCTGTGTGCTCAGTTGCTCAGTTGTGTCTGACTCTTTGCAACCCCGTGGACTGTTGCCCGCCAGGGTCCTCTGTCCATGGGATTCTCCAGGCAAGAACACTGGAGTGGGTTGCCATTTCCTCCTCCACAGGCTCCTCCAGACCCAGGGATCCAACCCACATGTTCTGCACTGGCAGGTGGGTTCATTACCTGGAAAGCCAACTCTGTCCATGTCAAATACCAACTCTCCATCCCCTCTCTGCCCCCCAGCCCCTGTCAACCAGAACTGTACTTTCTATGTCTATGAAGTTGCCTATTCCAGGCACCTCCTGAGCTGATTTACTTTAGACCTGTTATATGTGCATTTGCAAACACCATGCTAACATCTGCTGGGCATTTATCATGATGGTGGAGATGATAGTGGTAGTGAGGATGGTGATGGTGGGGATCATGACGGTGGCGATCATGAAATGATGGTGGTGCTGATGGCCATGATGATAACGGTAACAACAGTGATGGTGACGATGATAGTGGTGATGGTGATGATAAGGATGGTGATGGTGATGATCATGTGGTGATGATGGTGGTCATGGTGGTGATGATGGTGGTGATGGTGACGGTGATGATGGTGGTGATGGTGATGGATGGTGCTGGTGATGGTAGTGATGGTGGTGATGATGGTGGTGATGATGATGGTGATGATGATGATGGTGGTCATGGTGGTGGTGATGATGGTGGTGATGGTGATGGATGGTGCTGGTGA
>ML664232.1:538196-605905 GCA_007570785.1 Antilocapra americana | reverse complement strand
TGGTGGTGATGGTGATGGATGGTGCTGGTAATGGTAGTGATGGTGGTGATGATGGTGGTGATGGTGATGGTGATGACAAGGTGATAGTGCTAATGAAATGATGGTAGTGATGATGATGGTGATGATGATGATGGTGATGATGGTGGTGGTGATGGAGATGATAACCATGGTGATGGTGATGATCATGTGGTGATGATGGTGGTCATGGTGGTGATGATAGTGGTGATGGTGACGGTGATGATGGTGGTGATGGTGATGGATGGTGCTGGTGATGGTAGTGATGGTGGTGATGGTAATGATCATATGGTGATGATAATGATGGTGATGATAGTGGTGGTGATGGTGGTGATAATGGTGGTGGTGATGATCATGAGGTGATGATGATGGTGATGGTGATGACGAGATGCTGGTGACAATGACGATGTGGTGATGGTGAAGGTGATGATGGTGGTGAGGATGATGGTAGTGATGATGGCGATGGTGCTGTTGCTGATGGTGGGGATGGTAGGGATGATGATGACATGATGGTGGTGATGACGGTGATGCTGATGGTGATGATAATGATGGTAGTGGTAGTGGTGATGATGATGATGATGACGGTGGTGGAGATCATATGATGACAGTGATGGTGATGATGGTGGTGGTGGTGGTGATGACGATGGTGGAGATGACGGTATTGAGATGATTATGAGCACGGTGCTGGTGTTGATGACAGAAGCTGCTTCTCTGCTCCATGCTCTGGGACCTGTGTGTTGTGTTGCAATTGCCTGAGGCACCACCTGGCTGCGCATGGGGGAAGAGCACTGCTTGGCTCTCTGCTTTTTCCTGTGTAGGATTCATCACGTTCTCTTCACATCATAAACATCCTTCAGTAATCTCGTCTCAAACGTTGGATTCATTGTCCTTTCTCTCTGAGAAAACAATAAGGGTTTTGACTACCAAAGAAGTCTTAAGACTGCAAGAAAATAAAGTCTTTAATCAGCTGTGCCCTCCGCAGTCGAGGGGAGAGCGATACTGTGACAAGAATACCCTCTGGCTCCCCCACACAGGACCACTTCACTTGGTCAGCATGTTTTAACTACAGAAGCATAATTAACACCAAAGCAACAGATTTTCCCAAGGAGGGCTTCCTGGGTAGCTCAGACAGTAAAGAATCTGCTTGCAAGCTCAGGCAGTAAAGAATCCGGGTTCGATCCCCGGATCAGGATTACCCCCTGGAGAAGGGAATGGCAACATATCCCAGTACTCCCCAGAGGAGCCTGGCAGGCTACAATCCATGGGGTCACAAGGAGTTGGACGCGACTGACTGACTAACCCTTTCACTTCCTTCTTTACATTTTCCCAAGGAGAAAGATTCAAATGTTTTGTCTGTATGCAAGAAAGGTCTTTCTTGCAACCAACCTGTATGCAAGGAGATCCATCCTAAAGGAAATCCAGTCCATCCTAAAGGAAATCAGTCCTGAATATTCATTGGAAGGACGGATGCTGAAGCTGAAACTCCAATACTTTGGCCACCTGATGCGAAGAACTGACTCACTGGAAAAGACCCTGATGCTGGGAAAGATTGAAGGCGGGAGGAGAAGGGGACGACAGAGGATGAGATGGTTGGATGGCATCACCGACTCGATGACATGAGTCTGAGCAAGCTCTGGGAGTTGGTGATGGACAGGGAGGCCTGACATGCTGCAGTCCATGGAGTTGCAGAGAGTCGGACAAGACTGAGAGACTGAACTGAACTGAATTGACCGAAGACCCAGCCACTTGAGGATATGGAAGGGAATGCAACTTTGCAGACTTAATTTGGCACTGTGCTCAGTCACTCAGTCATGTCAGCCTCTCTGCGACCCCATGGACTGTAGCCCACCAGGCTTCTCAGTCCATGACATTCTCCAGGCAAGAATACTGGAGTGGGTTGCTGCTGTGCCCTCCTCCAGGGGGTCTTCCCAACCCAGGAATCGAGCCCAGGTCTTCTGCTTTGCAGGCGGATTCTTTGCCGACTGAGCTACAAGGGAAGCCCATATTGTCTCTAAATGGCCCTATTTCCACAACTGCTCTCATGATGAAATTTCTAGGGAATGTCTGAGGTTTCGATGTTTACACCTTGATTCTGAATGCTCTGTCACCTTCCAATTTTTTTTTTCTGTCCCTGACTTGGTATTCTCTCTGCAGAGGCTGCTGATGACAAAGACTCTCCTGATACTCAGGAAGCTCTGCTTAGTCTCAGTAGTGGTGTTGCTGCCAGTCAGAATTAAACGTTAGTTAATGGAAACACGGAGGGAAATGCTATTAACGCAATTGAATTTGTGAACTCCTCACAGCGTCCGGGGCTGTTTAGGAACAATGACATCACCAGCCCACGTAGCCGACAATTTCCTGAAGGGCCAGGGGAGAGGACTGTATGGCAAAGCAGATGTTCAGGGTCTGACACTACTAATAACGAAAGGACTGACTGAAAGGGGTCATATCCTGGAGGCTGAGAAGGGTGCTCATGGAGAACGGGACTTATCTATAGGGGGTTCTCTGGCCGCCGTCAACGGAAAGAGTCCATTGTTGCTGCTCAGTCGTGTCCGACTCTTTGGGACCCCATGGACTGCAGCACGCCAGGCCTCCCTGTCCATCACCAACTCTTGCATTCTGTATTTGAAATTTGTGAAGACAGTAGATCTGAAGTGTTCTCACTGCGGACTCAGAGAAAAGCGAACTATGCCAGGTGATGGGTATGTTAAGTAACTTTATTGTGGCTGACCCTAGCCACAATGGATCCGTGTATCAAAGGGAAATGTAGACAATTTTATGTGTCCATTGTACATCAATAAAGCTAGAAGTTTCTTTTTTTTTTTACTTCAATAAAATTTTTTAAAAAAATGATGAATCTTACAATTGATGTGATAGTAGATTTAATATAATACATTATTAGTATAATTATGCTATAGTTTTTTGTATTAAATTACTTCTTTATTTGGAGGCTAATGACTTTACAATATTGTAGTGGTTTTGCCATACATTGACATGAATCGGCCATGGGTGTACATGTGTTCCCATCCTGAACCCCCCTCCCACCTCCCTCCCCATCCCATCCCTCTGGGTCATCCCAGTGCACCAGCCCCGAGCACCCTGGATCAGGCATCGAACCTGGACTGGCGATCCACTTCACAGATGATGATATACATGTTTCAGTGCCATTGTCTCAGATCATCCCACCCTCGCCTTCTCCCACAGAGTCCAGAATTCTGTTCTTTACATCTGTGTCCCTTTGGCTGTCTCGCATATAGGGTCGTCCTTACCATCTTTCTAAATTCCATATATGTTACGCTGTCGTTTTTAAACACCATCTCCAGTCCAGTCTTCTTGCCTTGAGAATCCCAGGCACAGAGGAGCCTGGAGGGCTACAGTCCACGGGGTCGCCGAGAGTTGGACAGGACTGAGCGACTTGGCACACACAGCGTATCAATATTAATGCTCAATATTACTATCACTGCTCCCTCTTTTGTGCCTTTTGGTGTTCATGCGTGAGTATTACTCTACAATAGATACGGAGGAGTGGAATTTCTAGGCTGAAAGGACCATGCCTTTAAAACTCTAACTCAGGTGCTGTTCTGCAGAAAGCTTTTACCAATATAAATATGCACTAACCATGTACCGAGATACCTATTGTGCCTCCCAACGGGTGTTTTCTGATTAATAGATTTTTGTGCATCTGATTCTGAAAAGCGGTATTTCATTTTTTTTTTTTTTAAAAAACCGGTATCTTTTTTTTTTCTTCTGTTTCACTCACAAACATTATTTTGGACACATCTTGGTGTATTTTTTTGTTTGTTTGTTTCATTTCAGATTTATGTGTTTTCTTGTTGAAGGATAATCGCATTACAGGATCGTGCCGGTTTCTGCCAAACACCCACAGGAGTCAGCCATAGGTACAGGCACGTTCCCTCCGTCTTGAGCCTCCCTCCCACCTCCCACCTCAACCCACTCCTCTGGCTTGTTACTTGATGAGGACTAAAACAGGCATTCATTCTAGAATTAATCTTGAACCGGAAAAAAAAAAAAAACAAAGAAAAAGGTATGCATCTCTTTCTTGCAACCACTTGTTGGCAGTTCGGTGAGCAAATGGCAATGCCGCCCACAGCCCCCGCGGTCAGACTCAAATGTGTACCCATGGGGCGCTCTGGGTGACAGAGAGCAGCAAGCTGGCCCCAGACCGCCACAGTGCTTGTCGAAGGAGCAGTTGCATTGAGCCCAGACGTGGTGTCTTTCCAACGTCGCTGTTCAGTCACTCGGCCCCATCTGTCTCTTTGCGACCCCATGGACTGCAGCACGCCAGGCTTCCTTGTCTCTGGCCATCTCCCGGAATTGGCTCAAATGCACTCGATAACTATCCAGCCATCTCATCCCCTGCCGCCCCCTTCTCCTGCCCTCAGTCTTTCCCAGCATCAGGGTCTTTTCCACTGAGTCAGCTCTCGGCATCAGGTGGCCAAAGTATTGGAGCTTCAGCTTCAGCATCAGTTCTTCCAATGAGCACCCAGGACTGATCTCCTTTAGGAAGAACTGGTTGGATCTCCTTGCAGTCCAAGGGACTCTCAAGAGGCTTCTCCAGCACCACATCCATTCTTCGGAACCCAGCCTTCTTGGACCATGTTCCAACGCTCACATCCATACGTGACTATTGGAAAAACCCTAGCCTTGACTAGACGGACCTTTGTCAGCAATGTCTCTGCTTTTAATACCCTGTCTAGGTTGGTCATAGCTCTTCTTCTCAAACTTTGAAAAGCACCAAACTCATTAACTTGAGATGCCTGGCTTTCTTTAATTAACAATAATCTACTGATGTTCCGACTACCTGGTTTTTGTTGCAAAACCTTCATCCGGTCTCCTCCCTTCCCTCTTAGGAGGGAAGCCTCTCAGAGCTGAGAGGCTGCCTCCTGGGCTTGAATTTGAGTCCTCAGAACGCCGGCGGAATAAAACATAATTCTCCACGTCTGGGCTGTGCACTTTTCTCAGTGGACACCATTAAACCAGATATTATTTTAACTAGAAAAAAAAAATGCTAGTGTCCACATTGTTCCATGATCATTTCTGAAAAGACCATTCTCTGTTTCACTGATCTTGAAACACCTCCCTTCAGTTCCCCCCGGCGGCCCAGTGGTTAAGATTTTGCCTTTCACTGCAGGGGTTGTGGGTTCGATCCCTGGTCGGGGAGTTAACATCCCATTTGCCTCAAGGCCAAAAAAAAAAAACAAACCAAAAACGTAAAATAGAAGCAATATTTTATTGCAATATTGTATTTCTAAAATGGAAGCAATATTGTAACAAGTTCAACGAAGATTTTAAAAATGGTCCAGGTCAGACAAAAAAACAAACAAACAAAAAAAACCCTTAACTTTTTAAAAAATTCCTTTCCTTCTGTTAATGGTCAAGAAATAGTTAAGTGGCATCATAGCAAAACTCACCCGCTAGGTGGCATCAAACCCCAGAATTTCTTTTTTTCCCCCTATTTCACTCAGCAACATTATTTTGGATACTTCTTAAGAGTTTTTAAAAGCTCGTTGGAGACAGCAGGTAGGTGGAAACATGCATTGTTAACAATTTGCAATGGGAAGCTCCACCTGGTTCATGGACTCCCATCTCCAGCATGTTTAACATCACATTCGAGGTCCCCCAGGTGCACTTAGAATATGAGAATAAACAGCCTCAATGCCTCCAAGTGAGGTCAAGAAAAGGGTGAGTCAAAGCTTTATTATGGCCTGCCGGGGGTGAGTCTGTGCAGGAAAGACAGGAGGAAGGTGGAAAGCGGGAAGGCACAGGTGTGGTGGGACTCCCCAGGTAAACACTAGATGCAGAGAAACCGTCTGCCAATGCAGGAGACGTAAGAGACCTGGGTTCCATCGCTGGGTGGGGAAGATCCCCCGGGAAAAGGGAACGGCAACCCACTCCAGTACCCTTGCCTGGAGAATCCCATGGACAGAGGAGCCTGGAGGGCTCCTGTTGATGTGGTGGAAGAGGCTGGCACAAGAATGAGTTAGCACAGGGGCAGAGCTGCAATCAGAATGCATACCTTTCTGTGTTTTTGTGGGGGACTTCCATGGTGGTCCAGTGGCTGAGACTTGGCCTTCCAATGCAGGGGGCATGAGTTCAATCCCTGCTTGGGGAGCTAAGATCTCAGGCGCCTTGCATCAAAAAAAAAAAAAAGAAACTTCAAACAGAAGCCACATTGTCATAAACTTAATAAAGACTCTAAAAAAGCCAACAAATAAATAAAAAACATTTTGTGTGTGTGTGTGTGTGATGCTTGTGCTGACCATAGTTTGTATAACCAATTTATCTGTTTGGCTATTATGCATGAAAGTGAGAGTGTTCGTCCCTCAGTCGAGTCCCACTCTCTGTGACCCCATGGACTGTAGTCCGCCAGGCTCCTCTGTCCATGCGGTTCTCCAGGAAAGAATACTGAAGTGGGTTGCCATGCCCTCCTCCAGGCCCCCTTCTTCAACCCGACCCAGGGGCTGAGCATGAAACTGCAGTAAAATTAATACAGAAATCTCTTTTTTTTTTGTACTAAAAAATTCCTTTTTTCCCCCAGCCGTATTTTTTTTTCTGCGTTCCATACCTAGGAGTCAAATTCCTGGTTCATATGCCAGACTGCTATTTTTCATAAGTATTATCATTTTATATCTCACCCAGGAAGGCATGAAAAATCCCCTGGGTCCACATGCATTGCTTGTTACCGTCAGGCTTTTAAATTTTGTCTAGTCTAGCATTTGGGTGGTGGTATCTCACTGTCATTTTGTCTTGGTTTTTTTCTATTTTATTTTCAACTGAAGTAATATTATGTCCAATATCACATAAGGTACCAGGGTATGATACACTGATTCAAAGTTTTTAAAGGTTATATTTCATCTATAGTTATTTGAAAATATTGGCTGTATTTCCTGTGCTGTACAATATATCCTTGTGGCTATTTTAGGGGCTTCCCAGGTGGCTTGGTGGTGAAGAGTCTGCCTGCCAATGCAGTAGACGCAGGAGACTCGGTTTCCGTCCCTGGGTCGAGCGGACGCCTTGGAGGAGGAAATGGCAACCCACTCCAGTGCTCTTGCCTGGAGACTCCCACGGACAGAGGAGCCTGGCGGGCTGCAGTCCAGGGGGTCGCAAAGAGTCAGACAGGACTGAGCAGCTAAGCACGCAAAGCACGGCTGTCTTATACCTGATAATTGTGAATCTCACTTTCATCTTAATTTGCTTCACTCCAGTAACTAACAAATGAGTATCTTTGTTTATACGTCTACCGGCCCCATGTAAGCTCCAATTCTTTGGCCACTTGATGAGAAGAGCCGACTCTGATCACTTTTTTTAAAAAAATTTTGATCCACAAAATTAACCCAGTGATGAGTTTCATCTCTGCAGAAAATTTTTGTTTGTTTTGTTTTTTATTGGAATGTAACCGACTCCTTGGAAAAGACCCTGATGCTGGGAAGGATTGAAGGCAGGAGGAGAAGGGGGTGACAGAGGATGAGATGATTGGATGGCATCACTGACTCGATGGACATGAGTCTGAGAAAGCTCCGGGAGTTGGTGATGGACAGGGAGGCCTGGAGTGCTGCGGTCCACGGGGTCATAGAGAGTTGGACAGGAAGGAGGTGACTTAGCTTGCATGCATGAGTTTACTGTACGGAACTCTCCTGAAGCGAATTAATTTGGAGCTCGTAGAGAACGCAAGGCCTTCGATAAATCCAGCCACATGTGAGCCCTTAAAGATCCCACGGCAGCGAAACAGAGTTTTAAAAAATGCCCAGTTCCCGGGCAATCATGGCCTGAACATGTTACTAGATCTTGAGACTCAGCAAGATGCAAAGCAGGAGATGAAATGTTCTCGAAAAGGAACGCTTGTCACTGAGGGAGATGCGTTCATGGACTGCAGTTGGTTTGAGAAGGAAGCCAGGGTGGCACTCAGAATAGATGTTCAAGGACCTTCTGTGCTCACAGAAGGTGGGCTGCAACCCAAGACGGGGCTCCCAGCTATGCTTTTTTCCTCCCTGAGCTGTCTACACTGCCTCGGTCTCCTTTCTTCCTCTCTCCCTGTTTTTTCTCTCTCCCTCTCCCTCCATCCCTCCCTCCCTCTCTCTGTCTCTTTCTTTCTTCCTGACCCATTCCCCTCCATCCCCACTCCCCACCTCATCACCTCTGCTGGTAATCACCACTCTGCTTTCTGTGACCATGTACACACAGGTGGTACCACATCGGTTCAGTTCAGTTCAGTTCAGTCGCTCAGTCGCTTCCGACTCTCTGCTACCCCATGGACCGCAGCACGCCAGGCCTCCCTGTCCCTTACCAACTCCTGGAGCTTGCTCAAACTCATATCCATCGAGTCGGTGATGCCATCCAGCCATCTCATCCTCTGTCGTCCCCTTCTCCTCCTGCCCTCAATCCTTCCCAGAACCAGGGTCTTTTCCAGTGAGTCAGCTCTTCACATCAGGTGGCCGAAGCATTGGAGCTTCAGCTTCAGCATCAGTCCTTCCAATGAACACCGAGGACTGATCTCCTTGAGGATGGACTGGTTGGATCTCCTTGCAGTCCAAGGGACTCTCAAGAGTCTTCTCCAACACCACAGTTCAAAAGCATCAATTCCTCGGCGCTCAGCTCTCTTTATAGTCCAACTGTCACGTCCGTACATGCCACTGGGATAACCACAGCCTTGTATTTGTCTTTCTCTGTCCGCCTCACCATTCTTAGCCTAAGCCCTCGAGTCCATCCGTGTTCTTGCAAATGGCAGGATGTCCTTCTGTTTATGGCTCAGTGGTGTTCCATTACACACACACACACACACACACACACACAGACTCCTCTCAGGCAAGGTCAGGCCCTCTTCATAAGGCCGCACCTCATTAGACCAGTCCCACCCTAGTTCATGTCTCCATTTCATTAGCTCCCAGTGACCACATCAGGGACCTGAATTAAAACTTTTAAGATTCCCTTTCACCCTGGCATATGCTGGCTGAGCGTGCTCCGTTGTGTCTGACTCCTTGCAACCCCAAGGACTGTAGCTCACCAGGGTCCTTGTCCATGGGATTCTCCACGCCAGGATACTGGAGTGGGTTGCCGTTTCCTCCTCCAGGGGATCTTCTTGACCCAGGGATCGAATCTGAGTCTCCTGCATTGGCAGGGGGGTTCTTTACAACTGAGCCGCCAAGGAAACCCACCCCCCCCGCCATATAATGTAACAATTAAGAGACTAGATCATTATATACGCAAAGGGCATTGGTACTATACATCAAGATTTATAAAGATCATCTTAAAAAAGCCTGTTTCTAGGGACTTTCCTGGTGGTCCAGTGGCCAAGGTGGTCCAGCTCCCAGTGTAGGGGGCCTGGGTTCAATTCCTGATCCGGGAACTAGACTTCACGTGACTCAATCAAACAGCCCATGAGCCGCAATGAAGACTGAAAATTCCAGATGCTGCAACTGAGCCAAGGAAGTCAATAAATAAATACTAAACTGGTAATAGATAGCAGGAAAGGCAAATATTAGAAAGTAAACAGTAGATAAATAAATATTAGGGGGAAAAAAAAGGTTCTCAGGAGGCAGAATAAATAATAGAACAAGGAGAGTCATCTAAACCAAAGTTCTCAAATAATTCAGAAACGACGAAATTGCATCATACTTTAATAGATGTTAATAAAATGATAATATGTGCAGCATATCAGGGAGAAGGAAAGCTGCCATTTGAGATGGGATATTCTTGGAGCATCAGAAGCTTCAAGGCTGAGACACTTTGCAGGTTGCTCATTAGTTAAGAATCTGCCTGCAATGTGGGAGTCCCAGGTTTAATCCCTGGGTCAGGAAGATCCCCTGGAGGAGGGCATGGTTACCCACTCCGGTATTCTTGCCTGGAGAATCCCATGGACAGAGGATGGGGCTACAGTCCATGGGGCCACAGAGAGTTGGACGCAACTTAGCAACTGGACAACAAGATATATAAGAGAATTCCGTTTCAATATCTCTCGGGTTGGGGACACGAAAATCATTGATACAGAGGAAAATCCTACAGAGGGCGTGAGATTGAAACTCACCCACCCTGTCTGCAGCCCGGCGCATCTGATCAGATATGCTTGTGCCTTTTCAAGGTCTCAAGACGTCGGCGAAGCTGTCCTTGGACAGGTTGGCTCCCATTCCCTCTGATTCGTTCAAGTGCAAAAGCATCAGAGCAGCAGGGGGAGCTGGGTTTCCATGGAAGACCCATGGCCCATCTCCTCTCTCGCTTGAACAAAGACCTGCAAAGGCAAAGCAAGCAGGACCCGAAGCCAGGAAGAGCTAGGACTGTTCCCGGGGATGTGATGAGCAGGTTCTGCGATGCTGGCCGCGGGGAGGGCTCCGAGGCTCTAGCGCACGAAGGCACAGCCCTGCTTGTAAATGTGGAAGCCTCGGGAGGCTTGGGCTGTGTAGCCTCCGGCTCATTCATTAGCTGCCAAGGGAAATTCAGACTCGCTTCTTGCTGGGGCTGCAATGCTTGCAGAGGGCTTCCCTGGGGGGCAGTCTAGTACGGGAGTTGCAGGTTCGATCCCCGGTCTGGGAAGATCACACACATCTTGGAACAACGAAGCTTGTCTGCCACAACGACTGAGCCTGTCCTCTCGAGCCCGGGTGGGGGCTGTAACGACAGAGCCCGAGCACCCTAGAGCGGGTGGTCGCAAAGAAAAGAACCCACCGCAGTCAGAAGTCCGTGCACCAGGACTAGAGAGTAGCCATCCCCCACCTGCCATAGCTGCAACTAGAAAAAAAGATTGTGCACAGCAGCAGATGCTAAGTAAATAGATTTTTCAAAAAGAGAAAGAACAACTCTTTGAAACAAACAAACAACAACAACAAAAAAAAACGTGCAGGGAGAAGGGCTGTCCCACTGTGCCCTGTCTCACTCAGTCGTGTCCCACTCTTTGCGACCCCACGAACTGAAGCCCCTCAGGCTCCTCTGTCCTTGGGATTCTCCAGGCATGAATCCTGGAGGGGATTGCCATGCCCGCCTGCCTCCAATGGAGCTGTTAAAGAGGACGCCTCTGGTTACTGGTAAAAGTCACCTACAGAACGCTCTTCCTAGCGACACATTTGTCCATTCAAATCTGCCCCTGCTCTGCTGATACCTGGCTTGTAGCGTGTGGATCCCCGTGGGTGACGAAATGAAGCATCCATCATGTCCCCCACCCCCTTGCCCTGGGGAAAGCATTTGTTTCAAGCCACTCGAAAGATTTGTTAAGAGAGCTGTTCTCGCCGATTGCTCAAAACTTCCTGCCTGCACAGCTGCCAATGCAGGAGGCCTGTGGTTGATCCCTGGGCCTGGAAGATCCTATGTGCGGTGGGGAGACTAAGTCGTCCGTGCACCCCAACTGTTGACCTGGGGTCTGGAACCCGTGCTGTACAACAAGAGAAGCCACCTCAATGAGAAGCCCGTGCCTCAGAGCTCGGGAGTACCCCCTGCCTGCTGCAGCCGGAGAAAGCTCGCACAGCCATGAAGACCCAGCACAGCCAAAAATCAATTTAAAAAAAAATTTTTTTTTTTTTTAAATAACATCCTGCCCAGATACAGGGTCCCAGTCTAGCACCAGTAAGGATGGGTTGGTTTTGTTTAGCAGCTAAACAACAATAGAGCATCTAAGAGGCTTTTTTTTTTCCTCTTTCAAGGCTCCTTTGCCATTCCAGCTGCGTAGATTCAGAGCTCAAAAGACTTTTTGTCTCCCCACGAGGCATTTATCTTCCTTTTAAGATATTTCGTGACCTCGGACGGGGACAGGGCTGTCAAAGGCATGGGTGGACGCTGTCGGCTTTCAAACAAAGTGGCTTTGGGTCTGGTGGAGACCCGGAGGCCAGGGTGCTGTTGACTTGTGTCCTTCGGTATTAAAGAAACCCAGGGAAACATTCAAAGCACGATAGCTGGGCTCCTTTATCTACTGAAGAAAGCCAGACCCACGGCCTGAGCAAAGATGATGCAGGTGAAAAATAGGAATTTGAGGCACCCCAGGCAAACATAAAGGTGGGACCCGTGTCTTTATTTTCCTTCAGCTAGGAAAAGGCCTTTATCCACTGAAGATATTGAATCTAATTTAAAATGTTACCAAGGACAGTTGGCTTTTTGTTGTGGTGGTTCGGTCAAGAAGTGAGGTTTCACTGTTTGTGACCCCGTGGACTGAAGCACGCCAGGCCTCCCTGTCCATCACCAACTCCCGGAGCTTGCTCAAACTCATGTCCATCGAGTCGGTGATGCCATCCAGCCATCTCATCCTCTGTGGTCCCCTTTTCCTCCCGCCTTCAGTCTTTCCCAGCATCAGGGTCTTTTCCAATGAGTCAGCTCTTCGCATCAGGGGGCCAAGGGATTGGGGCTTCAGCACAAGTCCTTCCAATGAATACTCAAGACTGACATTTACCAGTGATGTTTACAAAATCGTTAGGAAGAAGAAATCACATCAATCTTACACACTTTTCCAGAAAACGGAAAAAAGAGAAGACATTTTCCCAACTCATTATATGAAGGCAGTGTACATGTTTAATAAAAATCTGAGAAGGACCTTATAAGAATAAAATTACAGGCTAATTGTTTATCATGAACATTGAAGGAAAATTCTAAAGGTTGCATTATCAGATTAAACTGTTACGAGTTGATTGGGGGAGAATGGATACATGTTTATGTGTGGCTGAGTACCTTTTGATGTTTACCTGAAACTCTCATGACATTGTTCATTGGCTCTATACCCCACTACAAAACAAAAAGTGTGAAAAGTTATGAGCTGGCGAAAAGGAAGTTTTGTTCATAATTGACGTGTTTGTATATATAGAAAATTTGAAATAATTGGTATACCCTTTAAATTTAGCACAGTTACTGAGTATGAGGACTGGATAAAAATCTGATTCTTTTTCAAATTTTTGCTTCTTTATTTATCTATTCTTTTTATTGAACTACAGTTAGCATTGTATTCAAGTGTTCAACCTCAGTGATTCAACATTCATAGACATAAAGATCTTAATATAGCTTTATATATCAACAAATAGAAAATGCAACTAAAACGCCACTTACAATAGCATCAATAAAGTTGTTTTAGCAAAAATTGCAAAAAGATTCTACCCTGGAGACTATAAAACACTGAGAAAAACAAAGGAGGATTTCAAAAAATAGAAGAATATAAACATGTACATAATTAAAATTTTCATATTTTAGAGATGCCGTTTTTGCTTAACCTTGTCTTTAATTGATAATCACGTGGTTCTCTTCACAGTCATAAAAGAAAAAGAAACCATAAGTGCAGATTTATCGTATGAATCCAAACAAGGTCACGTGTAGCACATTTCCATAAGAAACATCTCGTAAATTCTTTCTGACGCAACGTGTGTGAAAAAAAGTGGTTCCTTATGCACAAGATACCAGGAAAAGTGAAAGTGTTAGTCGCTCAGTCGTGTCCGCCTCTCTGCGACCCCGTGGACTGTAGCCCGCCAGGCTCCTCTGTCCGTGGGATTCTCCAGGCAAGAATACTGGAGTCGGTCGCCATGCCCTCCTCCAGGGGATCTTCATGACCCAGAAACCGAAACCAGGTCTCCTGCATTGGAAGCAAATGCTTTACCATCTGAGCCACCACGGAAGCCCCTATTCCCTCTTTATGGGTTGAAGAATTGTCAGTGTAGACATTTGTCACTTAACCCAAAAGGTCTGGCAGAGTGCTTAGCAAATTTTCATCCCCTGAAGTGGGTGATCCCTCTGAGCAGCAGCTTGATCAGACTAAATAGACCTCATCTCTTCTTGTTGACACCCTTCCTTGTTCCTTGCTTGGAACCCTGATAGAAAATCTCAGCCAGGCAGTGACAAGGTAGAACATCTTTGTCGGAGAAGGGTGTACAGGAGGTGTGTTTGAGTTCCGGGCAGGGCAGGGTATCTGTCTTAAAATTCTGATTGCAGAATTCAGGAAGCATTTTAACCCCCACGTGATGAGTCACAGAGCTTCTCATCTACACAAGGAGGGGCTTGAAAAAGATGTCATCACAGAGAGCTCTTCCAAAGCTTTGCTTTATGTTATTTCACGTAGCTCAGCTGGTGAAGAATCTGCCTGCAATGCAGGAGACCCTGGATCGATTCCTGGGTTTGGGAAGAGCCCCTGGAGAAGGGATAGGCTACCCACTCCAGTGTTCTTGGACTTCCTTTGTGGCTCAGCTGCTTAAGAATCCACCTGCAATGTGAGAGACCTGGGTTCAATCCCTGGGTTGGGAAGTTGTCCTGGAGAAGGGAAAGGCTACCTACTCCAGTGTTCTTGGACTTCCTTTGTGGCTCAGCTGCTAAAGAATCCACCTGCAATGTGGGAGACCTGGGTTCAATCCCTGGGTTGGGAAGTTGTACTGGAGAAGGGAAAGGCTACCCCACTCCAGTGTTCTGGCCTGGAGAATTCCACGGACTGTATAGTCCATGGAGTCGCAAAGCGTCGGACATGACTGAGCGACTGCTGCTTTTCATCAACGCGTGGTCCTCAGACCTTCATTGGGGCTATGATGAATGTTCCCCTTTCAAGTCGGGGAATATTCTGGGCTGCTTCCCAACCTGATCTGCATGAGACGGTTGGGGCTGCCAGCAGCTGCTGTCAGGGTGATTGGCTGGAAGATGCTTCCCCCAACTTTGTTCTTGGGCTAAGTCTAAGGAGGGGTAGGCGTCTCTTCCCCAAGGTGTCAAAAAGGACAGATGTTCAGGCCTTTCTGCTGTCTTTAATCAGTCGCATCTGATGCCCCTTTAATCAAATGCATGATCTCAAGCGTATTTTTTTTGGCTTGGTTCTCCCTACACAGGTGGGCTCACCCAGCGCAAAATAAAGTAATTAACATTTCTTACTGAAAACGTTCAAACTCACTATTCCACACAGGAATGCAAATCAGATAAGAGCGTCTGCTCTGTGGAGTTGAAAAGCCCAAGCGACGGCTACAGAAGTGACTGGTGAGTGAGATGTCATCTTCACTACATCCCGGAAGCCTGGCTGGACCACTCTCGGGTGGGATGCTCCCAGAGTGCACCCCCACCTCGCTGCTCTTGTTGGAACTGACTTTGCTCTCTGGGGTTTAGAGTTCTTGTGTGGGTCTCATAAGGACAGAAGAGTCGGGGCGGTCCCTATTGTTTAGTGTGTGTGTGTCAGTCGTTCACTCGTGTCCGACTCTGCAACTCGGTGGACCGTAGCCCACCAGGCTCCTCTGTCCATGGGATTCTCCAGGCAAGAACACTGGCGTGGGTTGCCATGCCCGCCTCATGTAGATTATATTTGTATTTTATTATATATATTTATATAAGTAAACCGTTTACTATGTATTAATACAAATGTAGTCCTTTCGTACTATACAGTGCATATTTTATTATATCTATATTATATGCGTATATTATTACAGGTAGACTGCTACATGTAAAGATATTGCATCATATGCCTACATCACATGTATAATTACACGTCACACACAATATAATACAATTAAAATTATATTTGTATCAATTTTTATATTTTTATTAATATAGTTTTGTATAAACAAGTACATAGTACTATATTATTATGTGTATATCATGTGCATATATTATTACATGTATACTTCTACATGTAAAGGTATTATATCGTATGTCCATATCACATGTATAATTACACATTACACACAACATAACCCAATTTAAATTATATTTATATCAATTTTGTATGTATATTAGTATTGTTTTGTATAAACATAGTACTATAGAGTGTGTATATTATTATATGTACAACTGAGACACTGCTGAACAGCAGAGATGAACAAAACATTGTAAATCAACTACACTTCAGCAAAAAGAAAAGGATAAAAGATCACATCATACGTAAGCAGGGAAATCTGGCTTCGAGTACTTTTGAGGACCCGCTAGTTACTTTTGTCTGAAGGATTTCAATAGCGGATGCTATTTTTTTTGAAGATTTTCAAATACAGATGTTGAAGCGACTGAAAGTAACTAAAGAAGCCACAGATGCTTCAGGACCTGTGACACTGAAAAGGACTCACAACACACAGCAGGCTTTCTGTTTCCATGAGGTGGAAAAGAAATGCAAGAATGAGTCCTCAGTGATGCATCTGTTAAACAAAATGCCTTACAGAGGCTTCATTTTTTTTTTTTTTAACAGATAATTCTCTGAATTAACCCTTCATCCTTCTGTAGGTGAGATTTGAGTTCATCAACAGTATTTAATGAGCCACAATGGTACGAGACAGTGGAACAAATTGATTTCGTAACAGTCTCGTCTTACCTCGTTGTAAAGATCTTACAGAAGCAAAGGAAAACAATCACAAAGGCAGGACTATAATTCTGACCAGTCTTCCTGAATGATGTGTATAACTTGGCTTGCTCCTACGCAAACTCATTCGTTGGAGCGATACTCACATATAAAGACCAAGTTGATTTTTATGAATGAAATTGAAAGTGTCGGTCGCTCAGTCATGTCCGACTCTTTGCGACCTCATGGACTCTGTAGCCAGCCGGGCTTCTCTGTCCGTGGGATGCTCCAGGCAAGAAAACTGGAGTGGGTTGCCATTCCTTTCTCCAGGGGATCGTCCCAATCCAGGGATGGAACCTGGATCTCCTGCCTTGCAGGCGGATTCTTTACCATCTGAGCCACCAAGGACACCCAAAGCAATCAAACACAGTCACTCTAAGGACTTCGCTGACGGTCCAGTGGCGAAGACTCCCTGCTTGCAATATGGGGGACCCGGGTTCGACCGCCGGTTGAGGAGCTAAACCCTACATGCCGAAACTTAAAGGGTTCACATGCCTCCACTGAGACCCGACGCAGCCAAATAAACACAAATATTTAAACACACACACGCACAATCACTCCTGTTGTGAGCACAGAAATACCACGCCTAGGTTCCTCCTTGTGAATGAACTTGCTGTCTAGGGTCCTGATTTTCTTCCCGGAGGCAGTCCGTATCCAGCGATGGGATCTAGGCTCTAAAGGATTGTCCGCTATGCCTCGGCTCAGATGCAGGGAGCTTGCTGTAGAAATGAGAGCTACCCTGGCAAAGCTAGGTTGGACCTGCCCTATCGCCCTTGATTTCACAAATACCTTGTGCCCACCACACCCCCCTCACCACCCCACACTCACCCCGCAAGATCCATCTCAGTGTCCAATTTTGCAGAGGTCCAGCTGGAAAAACTGGTACCTGGAGACATCTGAGAGAAGATGAGAAGATGCTCTTGGGGAGCCAGTGTTTAGGGAGGGAGTTTCAAGAGGGAGGAGACGGACATATACCTACGTCCATCCTCATGTGGATGGATGGCAGAAAGCAACACCATATCGGACAGGAATTATTCTCTAATTAAAAATAAATATGCTCAAGTTAAAAGATAAAAATATACATAGTTTAATTAATGAATTACACCTCAGTAGAGCTGGGGGAAAAAAAAATATTGAGGATCCCAAAGAACTTTCGTCGATTTGAATTGTGTCTATGGATGTTTACCACAGAGGAAATGGAAATGGATATATTTTTCAGTATTTACGAGCCGTGTGAATGATAATTTGTTGCAGTTGTGACTGACTCTTTGTGACCCTACGGACCGTAGCCCGACGGGCTCATGTCTCCATGGGATCCTCCAGGTGAGAAGACTGGAGTGGGTTGGTTGCCGTGCCTTCTTCCAGGGGATCATCCCGACCCAGGGATGGAACTTGCATCTCTTACGTCTCCTGCATTGGCAGGTGGATTCTTGGCCACCAAACCACCTGGGAGGTGCATTTATGGGTTAATTCATCCTAAAATAACAATAAAATTATTACATGTTAATATAGACAATACTATTGTCTGTCTATAAGTAAGTTACTTTGCAGAAAACAACTCTGTTTCCCAAAATAAAAGAATTCATGAGAATAAAAAAAAAAAGGATACTGTTTAGAAGGTGAACCATCTACCACCTGTGAGGTTGGTGGCTGGCCATGTCCTCCTCAGACTGCAGGGAAAAGGCTCAGGTGACATCTGAGCCGATAATAGATATTTGTTCCAGGATGGATTTACATATTGCTGTATATGGCATACAGGGCAGAAGGGAGGGGTAAAAAAGTTTTGTTCAAAAAGTGCCACTCTTTAAAAAAAAAAAAAAAAATATATATATATATATATATGTTTTTTTTTTCTTTTTATTTATTTGTTTGGCTGTGCCGGTTCTTAGTTGCAGCAAGCCACATCTTCAGTCTTCCTCGGAGCATGCAAATGCTTAACCGTGGCATGTGGGATATAGTTCACTGGCCAGGGATGGAACCCACAGCCTCTGCCTTGGGAGCTCGGAGTCTTAGCTACTGGACCACCAGAGAATTCTGTCACCCAGTACCACTTTGTGTCACTTGATGAATTCTGTGTGTTCCAAGAGAGGTGGGTTCAATCCCTGGGTCGGGAAGATCCCCTGGAGGAGGGCATGGCAACCCACTCCAGTGTTCCTGCCTGGAGGATCCCATGGACAGGGGAGCCTGGCTGGCTACAGTCCGTAGGACTCGAAACTGCAAAGACTGGACCACGGCTGAAGCAGCTTAGCACACACAACACAGTGTAGACGCAAGACCCCATTTTTCATTCTCAACAGCGGTGGAGAGGCACGTTTGCCTCATGCAACGCTTTTCCTGATCTCTATTTTGTCCTTCCAGGGCAAGTATTTGTCTTCAACTCTTATTCCAAATTATCTACGCCAGTCAGCCTTTTTATTGATGCCCGCTGAAAGGGCTCCAGTGACATCTATCTGGGGCTGTCATGACCGTCTGCCTCCTTTTCTGCCTCACGTATTCTCCGAGGTGCTTCTCAGCAGATTGATGGATCCGAACCCTTGTTTCAATTATTTTTATTAGGCCTGGCGACTGCGCGCTCCTATTAAAAATGAGAGTGTACAGTTCATTTAAGGATTCAGTATTCCCGTGAAGCGGTAACTCAACGTCGGTTTCTCCATTACCACGCCACCAACTTGAGGGACCTGATTTATGGACGTGGCCCCCGTTGGAAGAACCTCAACTCCGTCCGCTGACCACGGTTCATATCATGGGAAGTCTGCCTCGAAAGGCTTGATAATTAGTAATGAAGTTCTCTGCAGGTTGTTTAAATGCATCCACCGTGATGATTGGAGCGACCTCAAGGCAAAACTATAAAGCTTTCTGCATCTCTAGGAGATGAGGTGATTTCGTGCAGGAAACAAACAGGGTAACTAAAGGTCGGGAGGGATAAATTAGGAATTTGGGATTTATGGGTACACAGTACCAGATATAAAAAGTGGTGGCTCAGTGGGAAAGAATCCATTCGCCAATGCAGGAGAGGCAAGTTGGATTCCTGGGTCCAGAAGATCCCCTGGAGGAGAAAATGGCAACCCACTCCGGTATTCTTGCCTGGAGAATCTCATGGACAGAAGAGCTTGGTGGGCTACAGTCCATGGGGTGGTAAAGAGTCGGACACAGCTGAGCGATTGAGCATGCACACACATATAAAATTGATAACCGACAAGGACCTATGGTAGAGCACAAGGAAATATATTCAATATCTTGTAATAAGCTATATGGAAAAAGAATCTGAAAAAAGAATACACGTTTACATATCTGCGTGTTGAGTTGCTTCAGTTGCGTCTGACTCTTTGCGACCCTGTGGCCTGCTGCCCGCCAGGCTCCTCTGTCCATGGGATTCTCCAGGCAAGGAGACTGCAGTGGGTGGCCATTTCCTCCTCCAGGGGATCTTCCCAAAACCCAGGGGTCAGACCCTGCATCTCCTGCATTGGCAGGTGGATTTTTTCCCACTGAACCACCTGGGAAGCCCCATATTTATATTATTTATATGTATAATTGAAGAGATGTGTTGGACACCTGAAACTAACTCAGCATTATAAATCGAATGTATTTCAATAAAAAAGATAATGTACATTTTTTGTGTGTGTTATTGTTTTGTGGGTTTTTTTTGGTGTATTTCTTTTACGAATCAGCCACTTGCAATGAAAATATTTGCAAGGCATCAGTTAATATGCAGAGGGCATTGTAATTAATAATCCATTAGCATGAAATTGTGTGACACAGTTGGAGGTCTGGAGCAGGGACACGGCAGCTATTTATTTTGAATTAACATTTTGATGGCGTCTCCCTGTTTCTTTGTAAATTATGTGCCAAACAGGGTTGCAAATATTCTGCTACCAAGGAAGTACTGTAGAAAAACATAAATTTCCAGGAGGCTTTGCTAATGTTATTTTTTGCCTCTTGAATTATTATTTTTTTTTTTGCCATATTGAATAATGGGGGCTATCATATCTCACCACTATGTTCCACTAGAGGTAGGACTTTGGTGAGCTATAAAAATAGAGGAAATTATTATTACATCATGCAGATATTGTCCCTAAGGCATTCAGCCATCTATCAATGAAATGTTCTTAAGTTGTGATGGTAAGGCTTATCACCATCAGTGACAGGAATTAAAGGGAAGTCTGTGAAAAATTGGCTAATAATAACCACGAGATAAGATCTCTTTTATATTCTGCCCTTTCCTACATTTTTCCTTCCTTCCTTCCATCCATCTGTCCCTTCTTCCTGCCTCCTTCTCCTCTTTGTTCATTTCGTGTTTCCAACACTCACTCTGTAATAACTTCGGCTTGACACCAAGGACAAAGCAAGATGAATAAAAAACCGTTCCTAGCTGTAAGGAAGAGACAGAAATGTACTCGGAGAATGCAAAGATGAGACAGAAACTTTATTAGCCTGACTGCAATATTAGTATAAATAAAGCTTATACTTTACTTGTATAAATAAAGCTTATACTTTAATAATATAAATAAAGCTGAGCACAGAAGAATTGAGGCTTTTGAACTGTGGTGTTGAAGAAGACTCTTGAGAGTTCCATGGACTGCAAGGAGATCCAACCAGTCCATCCTAAAGGAGATCAGTCCTGAATATTCATTGGAAGGACTGATGTTGAAGCTGAAACTCCCAATACTTTGGCTACCTAATGCGAAGAACTGACTCACTGGAAAAGACCCTGATGCTGGGAAAGATTGAGGGTAGGAGGAGAAGGGGATGACAGAGGATGAGATGGTTGGATGGCATCAGCGACTCGATGGACATGAGTTTGAGCAAGCTCTGTGAGCTGGTGATGGACAGGGAGGCCTGGCGTGCTGCAGTCCATGGGGTCGGAGAGAGTCGGACACGACTGAGTGACTGAACTGAACTGAATATTGTTGCTGTTGTTCAGTCCGTCAGGATGTCCGACTCTTTGCGACTCCATGGACTGTAACCCACTGGGCTCCTCTGTCCATGGGATTCTCCAGGCAGGACTACTGGAGTGGGTTGCCATGCCCTCCTCCAGGGCATCTTCCTGATCCAGGGATGGAACCCAAGAGTCTGCTGCTTGGCAAGCAGATTCTTCACAGCTGAGGCACCAGTACTGGATTATAGACTTGCACGTTGCCAAGACAGGCCATCTTAAATGTTGTCACCACAGCAAGAGAAGGGTAGCTATGGGAGCTTACGGCGTTAACCTCAGGATGACAATTCGTATGCATCATACACGTTTATCAAATCATCACAGACGCACAGCCTTAAATGTACAGAGTCTTACACGTCGATTATCTCTCGATAAAAGCTGGAAGAATGATGGTTGAGCCCATCACACTTCCATTCTTTTGGACAGGGGTCCCCAGCCTCCAGGATCTAATTTGAGCTGGAGCTGATGTAATTATAATAGAAGCACAGTGCACCGTCTTCCCTGGTAACTCAGCGGGGAAGAACCCACCTGCCAATGCAGGAGACGCAGGAGACTCGGGTTCGATCCCTGGGTCGGGAAGATCCCCTGGAGGAGGAAATGGCAACTCGCTTCAGTATTCTTGCCTGGAGAATCCTATGGACAGAAGAGCCTTGTGGGCTTCCATCCATGGGGCGGCAAAGAGTCAGACACGACTGAGGGACTAAGCAGGCAGGCAGGCAGTGAACAACCGTTCCAAAAAACATGCCTCCAACCCCTGCCCTAGATCCATGCAAAAACTGTCTTCCAAGACACCGTTTTCTGGTGCAGAAAAGGCTGGGGACCGGCTGCTGTTGGACATTCAGGTGAGGGGGTGTGTTTTATCGGGTGGGCCATCTAGTTGAATAGAAGCGCCTGCATCATTCTGCAAGTAGAACAACATTCAAATACTGGGGTGGGGGACACATTCCAATGTTGATGGCTTCCGATACAGACCAGGGGTCCAGATAAACATGTGCCGGAACCGTCAGGATGCCCCCTTGCTCGGATGACAAGGTCACGAGACTAAGAAGGAAACTGCAAAGTGGATTTTCCTTCTGGGCATCCCAAGGCAAGGCCCCTCCTGGTATTCTCAGACCTTATTTCCTTCAGAGGATCCGGGAAGATGGATTCCCTTCCCTGGGGACAAAGGAGGAATAAGGGACATTTAAATAGATTCTACGCCTCCTACTAGTTACTGGGGAGTTTACTAAGAGTTCTCTGGGGTCATGGCAAGGCCACCACCAGAAGGGGTCGTACTTGGGTCACCTTTCCACCTCCCACTCCCCTGACCACTCCACGGAGGAGGCTCCCTTCCTTGAAGAGACCAAGGGAATGGGCCTTAGGAATGCTCATAACTGTGGCCAGCATAGTTGGAGACATTGATTGCTTTAGGATATTGTAGACATAGGAATTCATTATAGTAGTTATAAGGTTAATAGGGTTTTATTGTTAAAACAGTGCTGCTAAACTGTCTCTTTGTTCTCTTTTCTCTTTCCTTGTAAGAACCTGAATAGGTTAACAGAATAAAACAGTTTCAGGCTTAAGCCCTTCCCTCTAGCTTCTACATAGTTGCACCTAATAAGAGAAATGTAACCTTTCTACTTTGATGTACTTATCGAAGTATGCTGGAGACATTCAAATGATAAACATACTATTGTTAAGTCTGATTATGCAGAAATCCGACCTTCTGCAAGGAAAATGAGCTTAATGTTAAAGTTGTTGATGGTAGGCAGAAAACAAAAGATTGTATCGAATAATTGCGATGTAATGGGTGCATTTCTTGGGTATAAAAACTGTAAACCAACAACAATAGAGAGAGAGACTGCTCCATCCCCACATTGACTCAGCTCAGTACTTTGCGGACGCCACTCATCCCTCAAGACCCTCGGACCCGCAGGGGCTGGACCCCGGCAAACACGGAGCTCACAAGGGTGAATTCCTGCTGGCCAAGCTCATTCTTCGCTCCGGAGCATGAGCTCCTGCCTTCTCTGGATTTAAACGTGTATGGTCCACGGGCGACCTCTCCACTATTTCAATTCCTCTCTGAGCTACTTGTGGCAGTATTCTGAGAGGGGAAGAACAAGGGACGAGTGGATCTTTGAGATGACAACTCCAAGAAAGGTCAGAGAAAAAACAACTCTGTGTGAAAAACAATTTGCATAGTAAATGATGCATTAAATGATGACTCCACTTCCCCGTGATCGTAATTACGATGCTAACAGGGACGCTCCCCACAAGGGTGATGGCTGGGAGCGTGGAGATAGCACCCTCATAGCTCCAGACCTCACACACAAGTCCACACACAATACCTGTAGGAATCATCCCTTTAGATTCATCTAGAGGTCTATTTTGGGGGCTTTTCCTGGTGGCTCAGATGGCAAAGAATATGCCTGCAATGCAGGAGACCCCTGGGTGAGGAAGATCCCCTGGACGAGGGCATGGCAACCCACTCCAGGATTCTTACCTGGAGAATCCCAAGGGCAGAGGAGCCTGGTGGGCTACAGTCCATGGGTTCACAAAAGAATTGACTGAGCAAATAAACCACAGTCTCTCATGTGGAAGGGACACTGCATTTATCCATTTATTCACTGAGGGACTCTTGAATGCCTTTCATCTTTCAGTAAGTGTCTGCGGTGAACATGGGTATATAAATGTTACACTCCCTGCTCTTAATTCTTTGGGGGGTATTAACCAAGGACTGACATTTCTGGGACTTGTGATAACTCTTGTTTCACTTTTTAGGGGACTGCAATACTGTTTGAAATATAAGATTTTTTTTTTAAACTTTCTATTTTGTATGGTGGTATATATATGTGTGTGTGTGTGTGTGTGTGTGTGTGTGTGTGTGTGTGTTTCCCTGGTAGCTCAGCTGGTAAAGGATCTGGTTGCAATGTGGGAGACCTGGGTTTGATCCCCGGGTCGGGAAGATCCCCTGGAGGAGGGAATGGCAATCCACTCCAGTGTTCTTGCCTGGAGAATCCTGGGAACAGAGGAGCCTGGTGGGCTACAGTCCAGGGGGTCTCAAAGAGTCAGACATGACTGAAGAGCTAAGCACAGCATATATATAAAATAGACTATAAATGCGTATATGTAGAATAAATGTGTATGTATATCTATTTTATAGATATATTCTAGGTAATATATATATTATATTTTTATATTCCCTTCCATTATAGGTTATTACCAGATATTGGGTAGAGTTCCCTGTGCAGAACAGCAGATTTGTGTTGCTGTGCTCTTACACGCTCAGTCCTGTCCGTCTTTTTGTGACCCCATGGACTGTAGCCCACCAGGCTCCTCTGTCCTTGGGGATTCTCCAGGCAAGAATCCTGGCGTGGGTTGCCATTGCCTTCTCCAGGGGATCTTCATGACCCAGGGATGGAACCTGCGTCTCCTGCATTGGCAGGTGGATTCCTGACTAGCTGAGCCATCAGGGAAGCCCATATTGGTTATGTATTTAATATAGAGTAGTTTGTGTCTGTCAGTCCCAGCTTCATAACTTCTCTCTCTCCCTCTGCTCCTTTCGTAACCGCCAATCTGTTTTCTATGTCTGTGAGTCTATTTCTGTTCTGTCAGTGAAGTCATTCACTGTCCAAAATTCCATATATAAGCGATAGCATATGGTATTTGTCTTTCTGTGTCTGACTGACTTCACTTAGCTTGATAACCTCCAGGTCTGTCTATGTTGCTGCCAATGGTAATATTTCATCCATCCTTTTTTATGGCTGAGTAATATTCCGATGTGTGTACCACATCTTCTTGCTTAACAAGGGGCAAGAATGGACCTTTGTAGAATCTATTAACAAGTGTGGAATTCTTTAAATAGTACCATTATGCTGTGACTTTGCCGGGATAAAAGGTTCCTGAAACAGAAAACTGACGTAGGTTAAAAATGGAACTGATAATCTTTAATAAGATTATTAAAGACACCAAACCACTCAACAGTAAAGGAAATCACTCCTGAATATTCATTGGAAGGACTGACGCTGAAGCTGAAGCTCCAATACTTTGGCCACCTGATGGGAAGAACTGACTCACTGGAAAAGACCCCGCAGATGCTGGGAAATATTGAAGGTGGGAGAAGGGGACGACAGAGCATGAGATGGTTGGATGACATCACCGACTCAATGGACATGAGTTTGGGTAGGCTCTGGGAGTTGGTGATGGACAGGGAGGCCTGGCGTGCTGCCGTCCATGAGGTCACAATGAGTCAGGGACGACTGAGGGACTGAACTGAATCTTTAATAGTCCTGGAAAGAGAATGAACATACGTGTAAGTGAGTCACCTCGCTACACACCTGAAACCTACACGACGTTGCAAATCAACTCTACTCCAATATAAAATAAAAATTAATATTTTTAAAAAAGAAAAGTAACGCAAAACTCATTATGGAAAAGCTTCCTAAAATCGTGAAGACACCCATCAACATTTCCTGTATCTAGGGAGCCCCCCTGCTGGTCCAGCAGTCCAGTGGTTGAGACTTCCACTGCAGGGGATGTACGTTTGATCCCTGGTCAGGGACCTTAGATCCTACACGCTATGTTGTATGGCAGAAAAGTAAGAAACAAAGACACGGCAATACATTTTCTATTATCTAGATCCACCCACCATTCTGTTGGTTATTCTATATTAGGCAACCATTTAGCATCTGTTATGGTTATTGATATTTTTCAGTCACCTTAGTGACTCTAAGTGACTCATGACCAACTCTTTGCAACCCCATGGACCGAAGCACGCCAGGCCTCCCTGTCCATCACCACCTCCCAGAGTTTACTCAAACTCATGTCCACTGAGTTGGTGATATCATTCAACCATCTCATCCTCTGTCATCCCCTTCTCCTCCCGTCTTCAATCTTTCCCAGATTCAGGGTCTTTTCCAATGAGACAGTTCTTCACATCAGGAGGCCAAAGGATTGGAGCTTCAGCTTCAGCATCAGTCCTTCCAATGAATATTCAGGGTTCATTTCCTTTAGGAGTGACTGGTTGGATCTCCTTGCAGTCCAAGGGACTCTCATGAGTCTTCGCCAACACCACAGTTCAAAAGCATCAATTCTTCAGCGCTCAGCCTTCTTTTGCATCTGTCTGAGCATTAAAAACCAGGATTAAGTCAACCGGCTTTGTTCTCAGGCTCAAGGCTCCTTCTGTTAACAAAGATGGGCCTCTCCCACTGAGAGCCTGCCTGAAAAAATAATCTATCCAACGGAGACCTCACGAAGCGGGGCCTGAAACAATGCCCTCACTCTATTTGCTGACATCTCAAGCATTAAATTAATGTCCTCGAGGCTGATTCATCAGCCTCCTAACCAGTCATTGGGATTCAGTGCATGCAGATGGTTAGAGCGCAGAGCAGCCGCCGGTCCATGGAAAAAGGCGACTTTTCATTTTGCATCCAATCACGGAAACAAATACCATCAAGCAGTCACCCCGAGGCGGGTGGGGGCTGAGACTCTAAGGATGGAAGCAGGGAGAAGCAGAATTTTGCAACAAGAATTTTACAAGAAGCCTTTGTGACCTGTGAACCTCCTCCATACCTCGTTTTTAAAAATTTATGTCTTATTTTGTTTTATCATCCCTAACTTTTATAAACCACACATAGACCCCTTACATTTATTTTTAATCTTTTAACCCTCTTTCATGTTTATCACATGGGAACTTCCCCGGTGAAGGTAGCTCAGTCGTGTCTGACTCTTTTCGACCCCATGGACTGTAGCCCCGCCAGGCTCCTCTGTCTGTGAGATTCTCTAGACAAGAATGCTGGAGTGGGTTACCATTCGCTCTTCCAGGGGATCTTCCCGACCCAGGGATTAAACCCAGCTCTCCTACATTTCAGGCAAAAATCTTAACCTTCTGAGCCACCAGGGAAGTCCAAGAATACTGGAGTGGGTTGCCATTTCCTTCTCCAGGGGATCTTCCTGACTCAGGGATCGAACCCATGCCTCCTGCATTGCAGGCGGATTTGTTCCCATCTGAGCTACCAAGGAGGCATCCTAAATGTTTATCACATGGGCTTCCCTGGTGACTTAGTGGTAAAGAATCTGCCTGCAATGCAGAAGACGCGAGTTCGATCCCTGGGTTGGGAAGAAACCCTGGAGAAGGGAATGACAACCCACTCCAGGATTCTTGCCTGGAGAATCCCACGGACAGAGGAGCCTGGTGGGCTACAGTCCATGGGGTCGCGGGAAAGTCAGAGACAGCTGAGCAACTAAACAACGATAATTAGGGCAGAGCAACGAAAAGCAGGCTGTCTTTGTCTCCAGCCTGGATGCATGCCGAAAGTGACAGCTAGCTTGTTACAGAGTTGACACTGCAGATTACAGTGAAATATTGTTACAATATTTGAGATCGCTGATGCCTCTGCTCAGGTGTATCAACCAACTCACGCTTAAGAAAGTCTGTAATTGGAGAGACTTCCTTGAAGTCATTATGTAAGACAAAGCTGCAAGACAATGTCCTTCAGGAGGAAGGCAAAATTTACTCCAGAAAGCGTGATAGAGCTTCATGAAAATCACAGAGGATGGTCTAGTCCACACTGTTAACGCAGTCCAGCAATTCTTCCCCACTGGCTGATGGGGGTGTGTGTGTGTCAGTGGGCCAAAATCACAGAGCTTCGTGAATGGGCTGTTTTTCTTTTTTTTGACTGCTGGGTGCAGAATCTTACCTCCTCAAACAGGGATTGAACCCTTGCCTCTCTGTTGGAGTCTTCACCATTGGACCATCAGGGACGTCCTTGGCTTTTTTTTTTTTTAAATAGAAGTATAGTTGATTTACAATATCATGGTAGTTTAGGGTGTTCTGCGAAGTTATAACTTCAGAAAAGCTATTCAGCAGCATGCCTGGCGTGCTGCAGTCCATGTGGTCCCAAAGAGTCGGACACAACTGAGGGACTGAACTGATATATACATACATATATATTTATGTATATATACGTACATACATACCTAGAGGGGCTTCCCCGGTAGCCCAGCTGGTAAAGAATCTGCCTGCAATGCAGGAGACCCCGGTTGGATTCCTGGGTGAGGAAGAGCCCCTGGAGAAGGGAATAGGCTACCCACTCCAGTGTTCTTGAGCTTCCCTCATGACTCTGCTGAGAAAGAATCTCCCTGAAATGCAGGAGACCAGGGTTCGATCCCTGGGTTGGGAAGATTCCCCGGAGAAGGGAATGGCTACCCACTCCAGTATTCTCTTCTGGAGAATTTCAGGGACAGAGGAGTACAGTCCATGGAGGGCTGCAATCCGCGGAGTTGCAAGGAATTGGACACGGTTGAGCAACCAATTAAGCATAACGCATGCACACACACATTTGTTTTGTGGTTCTTTTCCTTTATATTATTACAAAATGTTGAGTAGAGTTGCCTGGGCTATATAGTTCAGTGCTCGTTTATTTCGACTATAATAGTGCCTATGTGTACATACCAGCCTCCTATTTATCCCTGTGTGTGCCTGATCAGTGTGCTTCAGTGACTCAGTCCTGTGCGGGCCTTTGAGACCCCATGGACTGTAGCCCCACCAGGCTCCTCTGTCTGTGGGATTCTCTAGGCAAGAACACTGGAGTGGATTGCCATGCCCTCCTCCAGGGGATCTTCCCGACCCAGGGGCTCGAACTCACGTCTCCTGCATTGCAGGCGGATTCTCTACCAGCTGACCCACCATTATCCCTCAGTTCCTGCTCCCAACTAACATCCTTCTCAACAGTGAAAAGCTAGAAGCATTTCCTCTAAGATCAAGGAGCCAGATAGGGATGCCCACTCTCACCGTTTCTACTCAGCATAGCTTTGGAAACCCTCGCTAGAGCCATCAGAGAAGAGAAAAAAGGGGGTGTGCTCTTTAAGACCGCTCTTTGCCAGATCTAATTAAAGCAAGCTGGCTAAACGGTTCTAATGGTTCGCAGGGGAGAATCCAGTCACCGTGGATGGTTTTCCTTTTGGAACTATTTGTCCAGGGATTTCAGAACAGCCGGAACTGTGGTGGAATAAATCCGTTCTAAAACAAAGCCTCAGTCCATTGTCTGTAATCCGTGCTAATGCCTTTCCCGGGCATTTGAGGCTTTGCTGGAGAGAGACAGGCAAGAGCCCATGGTATGTGGCTGCAGGCCAGGGTCTTACTTTAGGAATGTCTGGTGTGGGTTTTCGAAAGCAAGGGAGGCAAGGATGCCTTGAACCTTGCACGGCTGGAAGCCGATACATGGTCTGGCAACCCCCTGTGATTGAATTCCTAACAGTCACCCAGGAGTCCCTGGGAACTCAGTAGTTAAAAGAAAATACTCCCGCCAGTGCAGGAGATTCGGGTTCAATTCCTAGGTGGGGAAGATCTCTTGGAGACAGGCATAGCAACCCACTCCAGTATCCTTGCCTGGGGAATCCCGAGGACAGAGGAGCCTGGCAGGCTACAGTCCACGGGGTCGCAAACAGTCAGGCAGGACTGAGTCACTGAACACCAAATAGTCACACATCTCTGCTTGGGAGCTTCTGCCTCCTTTACCAGGAGAGTTTTCAGATGCTCTAGCCTCTGGAGCTGTTGGAATAACCCAAGTAAGCGTACAGACAGTTGTACTCACAACTCAGAGGATCGACACTTTAATATTTCCGAGAGGGAGTAAGGGCCAGAGGTTACACAAACAGCGTCCTTTGCAGGAGGAGAGCAAAAAGGTTTGCGGCTTGTCTTTCCTCTGAATAAATAACACGGTCAGGGAGGTTTATGAATTAGAAAAATAAATAAATAAATAAATGAAACTTTAAAGTCGCCGAGAAAGCGGACAGGCCAGTAACACAGATTCATGATTTAAGACGCTTGGAGCATCAAAGAAATAGACAGCTGATGCTTTATTCGTACAGTTGTGGAAGGAGGTGGCGGACAGCATGCTATCTGAAGTGACAGACAGCAGGGTGATGCACGTCGGTGGATCTGAGACATTTCTTTTCATAAATATCGAAAACGTAGAGCGCTTCTTCCTTATTGCTTTTAAGTACCTTCCCATTTCCTGGCATTAAAATAAAGTTGCATGTGGATAGGAAATTTCTACCAAAGCAGTTGACTAAGAGGTGCATTTCTGGGAAAGAAAAAGAAAAAAAAAAACTTCAGCATTTAGCAAGGGTAAAAGCTCTGCACATTCATATTTAAATACAAGCCCAAGGGTGCTGCAGGAAAAAACAAACAGCAGACTCCCCAAGCACAGAGTTCGAAAATATTGACACGACTTGGTGTTGACTTTATGCTTATCGGTCATCTCCAAGCAGTTTAGGGGTTGACAAATAACGCAGAGCCTTAGCCTTGTATCAGCTAAGCAGTGAAACGGTAAAGAATCCACCTGCCAAGGCAGGAGACGTGGGCTCCATCCCTGGGTCGGGAAGATGCCCTGGAGGAGGGCATGGCAACCCACTCCAGCATGCTTGCCTGGAGAATCCCACGGACCGAAGTGATCCCAGGCCACGAGCCTTGCCAAGAGTCGGACACGGCTGAGCGTCTAAGCACAACACACGATGTGTTTTAGATCCCAAGAGGGAAGAGACGGTGAGCTTAGGACAACGGGCAGAAAAGACACCTCGAAAACGCCAGCTACAGTGTCCCCCAACCCCTGAGGACCCCATCTGCTCAACCTGGGTGTTTTAAATCTTCCCGCCAACCCCCTCTGGTTGAAAGCTCCAGGACTGCGGCCAACACAGAACTTGATGCTTCCGAGTTTAAGCTGGGAACTCGCCTGACGCGTGGAAAATAGCTTTGGCCCCAACACGCAAGGAAAGCTCTCATAAAATGGCTTGGAAAGGGGTTTCTCTGCGCTGTCTCAAATCCCCCGAGAGCTTGGGCTTGGAAATCCCTAAAGCCCCTGTGGACTAGGACCCAGGAGGTTAGATTTACTCTGCTTCCAAAGGAGCTGAGCCAAGGATGTTTTGAGGGGTCCTGGTAGGCTGTCGTCTTTGTCTCTTTTGTAGCAAATGGCACGATTCTCCAGATGAAGCAGAGGGTGATGTCTGGCACTGGGCCTCCATTTCCACGGGGACTGACATTCTCAACCAGCTCACCCCACCTCACTCTGGGTAAACCCCACCTCCTTCTTCTTCTCCTTAGTCCTCCAAGAACATTAAAAGGAATTTTAATTCAGATTTTGCAAATAAGGACAAGGCACAGATTCTATGAATATATATTTCATTCCGCTGGATATTAATACCTCTGGGGGACCTTCATTTTCCATTTTGCAAAAAAAAAAAAAAAAAAAGGCAGAGAACTCGAGAAATAAGCATCTGCATAGCCAAGGAAAAAGAGTGATGTTCGTTGTCTACATCATTCCAGTAAGCGGAGACGCCTGTCTTTCCCATAACTGCTCCCCTCCTAAAGACAAGGTCTTTAGGAGATAAAGATAAACTTACATTTATCTTGTAGGTTCCTGCTCAGTTAATCCCAGGAACTTTCTTTCCTTTTTTTTTTTTTCATCTTCCCAAACTACAAGTCATGTTTTGCAGCTCTGCTGTTTCATTCCTTACTGCCGGCCTTAAAACGTTTAAATTATATATTAAAACAATTTTTTTTTTAATTGGGAGTATACTTGCTTTCCAATGTTGCGTTAGTTCCTGCTGTCCGGCAAAGTGAATCAGCCATATGTATATATAACCCCTCCCTCTTAAGCCTCCCAAGCCCACCCACAGCCCACGCCTGTAGGTCATCACAGGGCCCTGAACTGAGCTTCCTTATACAGCAGCTCCCCATCAGCTGCCTATTTCTTTCATGGTAGTTTTATTTAATTAGTCATTTTTTAACATGGTAGTTTCATACGTGTCAGTACTGGCGCTTGAATGCTAATTCATGTCCCTATGAGATTCGGAAGGTTTAATTCCTTTAGTGCCACTGGGGGCTGAAATGTGACCGGCAAACTTTGTTGTCCCTGTGCAGCCGATAAGTCATGGCTGATTGTTTGGGACCCCATGGACTGCAGCTCACCAGGCTTCCCCATCCTTCACTATTTCCTGGAGTTTACCCAAACTCATGTCCATGGAGTCGCTGATGCCATCCAACCGTCTCATCCTCCGTCGTCCCCTTCTCCTCCCACCTTCAATCTTTCCCACATCAGGGTCTTTTCCAACGAGTCAGCTCTTTGCATCAGATGGCCAGAGTATTGGAGCTTCAGCTTCAACATCAGTCCTTCCAATGAAGATTTAGGGTTGTTTTCCTTTTAGGATGGACTGGTCAGATCTCCTTGCTGTCTGAGGGATCATTATGGGGTTTTGCAAAAAGTTTCAGCATCTGTATCTTCCCAAGTCTTGGAAGGAACAAAAGCATCTTTTTTTCCCCCTCCATCTCTGTTAAAAACCCATTCAGTTTCTCTCACCCGTCTAATACTGACTAGGATCGTTGGCAGTTGTTCAGTCACTCAGTCGTGTCCAACTCTTTTGACCCCATGGACTGTAGCCCACCAGGCTCCTCTCTCCATGGGATTCTCCAGGCAAGAGTACTGGAGTGAGTTGCCATTTCCTCCTCCAGGGGATCTTCCCGATCCAGGGATCAAACCCGTGTCTCCTACATTGGCAGGAGGATTCTTTACCATCTGAGCCACTGGGGAAGCCTGTCGGTCGCTTTTAGCCCTTTCTGATTTGTTGGCATTTGGTCCAGGATCTCTCGCTACCGAGGAGTCAAACATGTTCCCATGTAGGATGCTATGTTTTATCTTTAATAAGCTGTACGGCCCCCGGATGCTTCAAGGTAATAACCCACGCCTGTACTTGGCTTCAGGGGGTGAAGGGGACCCACCACTGAGACACTGTCCCCCAGAGAATCTGACTAACTTTTGCATCCTTTCCACTGTTTTGAGTGTGGAATTGGCATCTTACCTTAGCTCCACTCTGATTGCCTAAACAGGGGTTTCCCTGGTGGTTTAGTGGCTGGGTCTCCACACTTTCACTCTAGACATCATGGGTTTGATCCATGGTCTGATAACTAGAATCCCACACACAATGAGACAATAAAAAATTGCCAAAACCATCACAAGAAATATTTTAAGAAGCAGAAACCTCAATCCTTTGGCCACCTGATGCACAGAACTGATTCACTGGCAAAGACCCTGAAGCTGGGAAAGATTGAGGGCAGGAGGAGAAGGGGATGACAGAGGACAGGATGGTTGGATGGCATCGCCGACTCGATGGGCATGAATCTGAGCAAACTCTGGGAGATGGTGAGTTGAGGGCAGCCTGGAATACTGCAGTCCACAAAGAGTCGGACACGACTGCATGACTGAACAAAAAAACAAACCTTATGTATGGGGGCACCGCCAGATTCTTTGCCAAGAGCTGGGAGAATTAAAATCAGGAAAAGCTAAACCTGAGTCCAGATGTCAGCCTTAAGGACATGCTGTCTCTTTATGCCAGTAAATTGAGAAAGAAAATGTTATGCAGATTTTCCGTCTCAAGTAAAGAGCTTGTGTCTGGTGATTAACATTATGCCTGCATCCATCCCATTATTCTAGGACCTAGGGCCAGACTTTAAACTCTGATGGATATTTTATCAGTGACAGCTTGGACAGATATATTGAGAAATGACCAGAAAGGCTAATTTCTAAAAGTTTGATAGGTGAGAAGGAGCATAAGATCTGACTTTTTCCGGAGGCTGAAGCCCTGTACAAAATCATGGTCTCTAAATAGCAGAAAAAATTGGCAATCTGTACTCCCTTTACTGGAATTTAGACACTTAAATATCAGAAGTGTTTTCTTTCTTTTGTTTTTTCAAAGGCAACCTGGACACTGTAGGAAATAAGACAGCAAGGTTTGATATATTTAAAATGCCTAGTGTCTTCTTAAGGTAGGAACTGGCTTCAGAATTATAATTTTCAATGCCTTAAAGTGCTCTTTGAGGCTTTCCCTGCAAATTGTTTCTAAAAGCATTTCCCTGAAATTTTCATTTAAAGTATCTCCATTTGGAAAAAAAGGAAATTGGCCATGCAGTATATTATTTGGTGTATATTAATAACCAAATCATGTACAGATGTGAGAGTTGGACCATAAAGAAGGCTGAGCACTGAACAGAACTGATGCTTTTGAACCATGGTGTTGGAGAAGACTCTTGAGAGTCCCTTGGACTGCAAGAAGATCCAACCAGTCCATCCTAAAGGAGATCAACCCTGAATACTCACTGGAAGGACTGATGCTGAAGCTGAAGCTCCAGTTCTTTGGAAAAGACCCTGAAGCTGGGAAAGACTGAAGGCAGGAGGAGACGGGGACGATCGAGGATGAGATGGTTGGATGGCATCACTGACTCAATGGGCGTGAGTTAAGAGTAAACTCCAGGAGTTGGTGATGGACAGGGAGGCCTGGCGTGCTGCAGTCCATGGGGTCGCAGAGCTTCATGACTTAGCAATTAAAAGACCCAAACCAAATGGGCTTCCCAGGTGGTGCCAGTGGTAAAGTACCCGCCTACAATTGCAGGAGACATAAGAGACCTGGGTTCCATCCCTGGGTTGGGAAGATCCCCTGGAGAAGGGACTGGCAACCTACTCTAGGATTCTTGCCTGGAGAATCCCATGGACAGAGGAGCGTCTGTGGGGTCCCGAAAAAGTCAGACAAGAGTAATGCGACTTAGCAAGTACGGACAAAAATTAAGTTGGCTTGTTGGGTGAAAGACGCCCAGAGTATTTTCAGTCCTTGGCATATACAACGTTCTTCGACGTCAAAGCATTCCACGGACAGTGGGCATTCCCCATCAGTAAAAGGTACTGAAACTTAGATAAGGTGGACGTCTCTGCGTTCTTTCACTGAGGGTGTCACTGCTTATCTGCACATAAATTTAAAGTTACTACAAGAACCGCAAGAAGGCAAGAGGGAAGTCCTCTATGTTTCCATGGATATCTAGCAATTCCCTGCGTTAGTCCCGATTTGATTTTCGTTGCTCCTTGGGCTATTGTCTAGTTGTGATGAGGTGGCTGTTCTCTAGCTGTTGTCCTCAGCTTTTGTGTTCCCGTGGGTGCTCTTGTTGCAGAGCACAGGCTGTAGGCAACACCAGTGGACTTACCGGCCGCAGACATGAGGTAGAATCTTCCCGGACTGGAGATCGAACCTGTGTCTTCCGCCTTGCTAGCAGGATTCTTTACCCCCAGGCCACCAGGAAAGCACAAGGCGGATACTGTTATATTTTCATCACAATTTTTATTCATCTCCTTTCATTCTGTCTATCTGATCCAGCTTGTATTTTTTTTTCTCCCCTTTGTTTTACATGATGATCCTGGGACAATTATCCAGCCAAACATCTGTGTCCTGATTTCTGACTATTTAGTCTAATGAAGACTTCAGCCCCGTGGTTGAGATTATCGAGTACCCTTTTAGGCACACGCAGAAATTAAAAAAAAAAAAAATCTCTTGTCTCACTCATTTTGAGAATCCTACAAATGTCAAAATGAGTAAGAGATCTGTTTGAATAGCATTTGGTTGAGGGTGAATCACCGTCAATGTTTTGAGACGCTTTGGGGTTGGCTGGTGGCTCAGATGGTAAAGAATCTGCCTGCAACGCTGGAGACCCGGGTTCAATCTCTAGGTCGGGAAGATCCCCTAGAGGAGGAAACCGCAACCCACTCCAGTACTCTTGTCTGGAATATACTATGGACAGAGGAGCCTGGCGGGCTACAGTCCATGGGGTTGCAAAGAGTCGGACACGACTGAGCGACTGAAACTTTCTAGACTCCAGGATAACGAGGTTGTACAGGACGGCTCTAGTTTCCTTTCCAGTTGAATGGTTGTGACAGAAAAGAATACTTAGTGGTTCGAATAAGATATTTATGTTTCCCTCTCATGTAGGATGCTGTGTTAGACTGTGGGTGAATTACACAGGCTCTGAGAAGTCTACCGTCTGACTTGGGCTGCTCTGGGGGCTCAGTTGGGAAAGAACCTGCCTGCAATGCAAGAGACCTGGGTTCAGTCCCTGGGTCGGGAAGATCACCTGGAGGAGGGAAAGGCTGCCCACCCCAGTATTCTTGCCTGGAGAATCCCCATGGATGGAGCAGCCTGGTGGGCTATAGTCTGTGGGGTCACCAGAGTCGGACACAAGTTGGTTACTAAGCCACCACCGCAATTACAACTTTCTGATTGAAAAAATAATAATAATAAACATGTGTGATGAGGGATGTAAGATTTTTGAACAGAGGGATTTCCCTGGTGGTCCAGTGGTGAAGACTTAACCCTTCAGTGCAGAGGGTGTGAGTCTGACCCCTGGTCTGTAAGCTAAGGTCTGATATTCCTTGTGGCCAAAAAGCCAAAACATAAAACAGAACCGATATGGTAACAAATTTTAAAAGACTTAAAAAAAATCATCGAAAAAAAGAATTTTGAAAACATAATTCATCACGGAAGAAATGGAGATGATAATGGGAGAATGAAGTAGACCCTTTTGTGATTGTAAGGAAGAGTTTATTTATGCAAACACACAGAAGTTTGATTATAGACATTTAGCAGCATGAAAAATGTTAACTACGGATTTTTTTTTCCAAGTCTGAAATTTCGTCGTAAACAGGCTGAGTTAATTTCCCTTGGGAATGTTTGCGATGGAGTCACAGAGGATGCACAAGAGAGACTGACAGAGGGCTAGACTGTAAATATTGGAATAGTCTGCTATTTTAATGATTAGTTTTCAGGCCTCATTGCCATTGGATTACAATTCCAAGTTCTGTAGTGAGTTTTACTACAGCCTCATTAATCACTGATGGAACAAGATTTTGATTTTTTCTTTCAAAAAGTGTAGAGATTACAAATAAGATTTCCTTACATTACCGAACAGCTTGACATACATTTGTGTCCCGATTTAACGATGCAGTGAAGAGAAAGTCACGTCAGCCTCTCAGTCGTGTCCGACTCCTTGCGACCCCAGGGACTTTAGCCCTCCAGGCTCCTCTGTCCTTGGGATTCTCCAGGCAAGAATAATGGAGTGGGTTGCCAATTCCCTCCTCCTCCAGGGGATCTTCCCAACCCAGGGATCACACCTGAGTCTCCCCAGTGGTTCAAGCAGTGAAATATCTGCTTGCAATGCAGGAGTTTGATCCCTGGGTCAGGAAGATCCCATGTAGAAGGGAATGTCAGCCCACCCCAGTATTCTTGCCTAAAGAATCTCGTGGACAGAGGAGCCTGGCGGGCTATAGTCCATGGGGTCACAGAGGGTCGGACACGACAGAGTATGCACGCATACATACATAACAGAAAGGACTTACAATATTGAGGTTTATGAGTATGGGCTGTACTGATTAAGAAAGGAGGCTCCCCTGGAGGCTCAGATGGTAAACAATCCGCCTGTCAACGCAGGAGACCTGAGTTCGATCCCTGGGTGGGGAAGACCCCCTAGAGGAGGGCATGGCAACCCACTCCAGTATTCTTGCCTGGAGAATCCCATAGACAGAGGAGCCTGGAGGGTCCCAAACTCTGAGAACAATATTTATGATAGCAAGAATGTATAATATGAAAGCTATATAACAGAAAGGTTTATGCATCTGGGATATATTGATTGAAAAGTCTACCGTATGACATTATATATAATAGTAAGGCTACATATGCAAAGATACAATAGTAAGATTTTATAATACTAACGTGTGTTCATTGATAATGATGAGGATTGCTGTTTTATAATAACGTTTGTAAGACACAGAGGAGACAGAGAGGAGCAGCCACTTGGCCGTGGCCTCCCTGCCCCACACCCACCCAGCTGTCTGAGCCGGTTAGCCCCCGCGCTGGTCTTTGACGTCTAGACATGCTCTCTGCCCTGGGGAGAGAGAGCTGAGCTCCCGCTACCGAAGGGGGCCCTTTCTCTTGCCTTCCTCCCGGACGGTCCTGGGAAACGGCCCTGCTCTTTTCTGTAAACTGCTTCCAACTCCCATCCTGGAGGCAGATGTTGCCCTCCCGGCGGGGTAACCCTCCCTCCTGCTCCAGGCTCGGAGAGGCATTTTTATTTATCCTCCAGGCCAGGGCTCCAGGAGTAGAAATGTGACCCCCGCTCACCCGGAGGGGAGGGGAGCCTCTCCTTTGGAGCAGACAAACCTGTCTTGGGCTCTCCTCAGCCTTTGTTAGGCGTTCTTCAAAAGGTGTTTGTTTTTTTTTTTTTTTGAGTCTGGTTTCAAAAGAATGCAGATTAGCGTGGTGTCTTTGATCTCCTGGTCCCTCAGAGTCTCAGGTAAATTCCACTTTTGTATTGACTTAATTGTTCCTGTCAGCCCCAGACCGGCTGGTGTCAGATTTGCTAAACTATTATTTTTATGAGCGGGCTCTGGGTGTTTTGGCTCATTTGAGCCGTTCATCTGTGCTGTTTAGCTTCTTTCGCAATGTGGAAATTCTATCCTGTGTTTCAGCTGGCTGTTCAGTGGCCCAGGAGTGTCTCACTCTTTGTGACCCCATGAACTGCAGCAGGCCAACTGTCCATCACCAACTCCCGGAGTCCACACAAACCCATGGCCATGGAGTCGGTGATGCCATCCAACCATCTCATCCTCTGTCCTCCCCTTCTCCTCCTGCCTTCAATCTCTCCCAGCGTCAGGGTCTTTTCCAAGAAGTCAGGTCTTTGCATCAAGTGGCCAAAGGATTGGGGTTTCAGCTTCAGCATCAGTCCTTCCCATGAATATTCAGGACTGACTTCCTTTAGGAAGGAGTGGTTGGATCTCCTTGCAGTCCAAGGGACTCTCAAGAGTCTTCTCCAACACCACAGTTCAAAACCATCAATTCATTGGCATTCAGCTTCCTTTATAGTCCAACTCTAACATCCATACATGACTACTGGAAAAACCATAGCCTTGACTAGATGGACCTTTGTTGGCAAAGTAATGTCTCTGCTTTTTAATATGCTGTCTAGGTTGGTCATAACTTTCCTTCCAAGGAGTAAGCGTCTTTTAATTTCATGACTGCAATCACCATCTGCAGTGATTTTGGAGCCCAGAAAAATAAAGCCAGCTAAGATCTCCCTAAAATGTAATGAGGGTTGCACAAACACCATCTAAGACCCCGTGTTAGTTGCTCAACTGTGTCTCACTCTTTTGAGAACCCAGAGATCATAGCCATAACCCACTTTTTGTGACCCCATGGACTGTAGCCTGCCAGGCTCCTTTGCCCATGAGATTCTCCAGGCAAGAATACTGGAGTGGGTTGCCATTTCCTCCTCCAGGGGATCTTCCCGACCCAGGGATCAGACCGAGGTCTCCTGCATTGCAGACAGACGCCTTATCGTCTGAGCCGCCACAGAAGCCCTGTCTATGACAGGGTGGTGATATAGACTTCATCCTCTTACCTGTGGTACAACTTCCAACATTATTTCTATCTGGTAGGAAAACTGAGTCATCAAGAGATTAGGGGGGAAAAAAACAATCTCCCCAGAGCCTACGTGTAGTCAGAGACTGAAGCAGAATGCATTGGAATTAGGCTCCCAGTTTTTGATGAGTTTGTAAAGCTGCCTCTCAACTTTGTATCCACTGATGCGTAGATGGGAGCTGTGTTTGTGCTCCGGGAATGAGCACGGCCGTCCGGGTGACAGTGGGTGTCTTGTGTTTCGTGTGCTGGTTTTATTGTGTTTTGCTTCGTTTGCTCACAAGCTGCAGGCGCCCGTGGGTCACCTTGCTGGTTTGAGATTGAAACATTTTTCTTCCCTCGATAGGACAGATCAAGACCTGATCAAGGTAGCATTTCTCTGGCCCAGGGATGTAATTAGAGTCATCTTGCATGCGTGATCAGAGAGTCTGACTCTTTTCGACCCCAAGGACTGTAGCCCTCCAGGCTCCTCTGTCCGTGGGAGTCTCCAGGTAAGATACTGGAGTGGGTTGCCGTTTCCTCCTCCAGGGGATCTTCCCGACCCAGGGATCGAACCCCTGTTTCCTTGTGTCTCCTGCCTTGCAGGAGGATTCTTCACCATTGAGTCACCTGGGAAGCTCTACCATTTGTAACATTTTTTTTTTTTTAATTAATTGTTTTTTCGCTGTGCTGGCTCTTCATTGCTGTGTGGGGTTTTTCTCTAGTTGCGGTGAGCGGGGACCACTGTAATTGTGGTCTTGGTGCTGTCTCATGGTGGTGCCTTCTCTTGTTGCAGGGAAAGAACTCTTGGGTACACGAGCTTTAGTTGTGGCGAACAGGCTTAGTTGCTCTACGCCATGTGGGATCTTCCCAGTTCAGGGATCGAACCCGTGTCCCCTGACACGGCAGGAGCCGAACACGGCTCATCGGCAGGCGGATGCTTTACCACTAGGCCACCAGCCAAGCCCTTGTCGTATACGTTTCAACTCTGGTTTGATAGACTGCTGACCACGTGAAAAATCAAAGAAGCCAGGCATGGAAATGCTCAGTGGAAAGGTCAGGAAGGGTCTGAGATGATGAAGACGCTCAAGAGGGTTGTCCATTTGGATGCAGAACGACTCACGTATTTACCGGGAAGAATTTGTTACCATTGTCAGAAGCTGCAGCTGGCATACACTAAAAATGAGGCTTTTGCTCGGGCGTTGGAAAATTACTGTAGAGCTTTATCATTTCAAGTGTTTCAGAACATCGCTAATGTTTCTGCTCCAACTTCCTGCAGGAATAATTACACGGTTGCTAGGGAGGGTAATTAAAGCTGCAGGTACAACCGTCACATTTCAGGTGAAGCCCTTTCTGTGATCCATGGATGCCTTCTGTACTAAGTGGTCTTGATTCTTTGTATTTTGTCTCACTCTGTGTGTGCGCGAGTTTTTATGAAACTGATTCTCTCCTCATATAAGAAAAGAAACATTTCTCAGAAATGTAGTGTATAAACCAATGCCCCCTGCATTGGAGGTGCAGAGGCGGAAGAGTGTGGAGATTCTTTGAAAAAACCTGGAATAAAACTACCACGTGTGCATGCGTGCTAAGTCCTGTCTGACTCTTTGTGACCCCAGGAACAGTAGCTCCCCAGGCTCCTCTGTCCTTGGGATTCTCCAGGCAAGAACACTGGAGTGGGTTGCCATGCCCTCCTCCAGGGTATCTTCCCGACCCAGGGATTGAACCCAGGTCTCCTGCACTGCAGGACGATTCTTTACCAGCTGAGCCACCAGGGAAGCCCAAGAACACTGGAGTGGGTAGCCTAGCTCTTCTCCAGTGGATCTTCCATACCCAGGGATCAAACCTGAGTCTCCCATGTCTCCTGTGATGGCAGGTGGGTTCTTTATCCCTGGCACCACCTGGGAATCCCTAAAACTACCGTATGACCCAGGAATCCCACTCCTGGGGCTCTACCCTGAGAAAATCATAATTCAAAAATATAGATGCACCCCCAGTGTTCATTGCAACACTGTTCACAATGGCCAAGACAGGCAAGCTACCATAGGACATATTAATTCCAACACTTGAAGTCACCAGAATTTCCAGTGAAAGTCACTGAAGCCTGGGCTCTAAGGAGAATTCATTTTTCCCAATTCCTACTCTTGAATTTCCTGTAGTCCAAAGAGACCGTTTACTCCCCAGTTCATGGCGTATAGCTGGGACAGAGCTTTTCGCATAATTTTCTCTCTCAGGCAATTAGGAGACAAGTTTCCTATTAAGGAAGAGAAATCTCATTCCCGTCTGGAAAAGTTACTGGACACGGCGTGTAATTAAGAGGGACAAACAGACATTGGCTTTCTCAGTCCGATGTATTGGGTGGCAAGGACCAAAAATTGAATTCAACAGATTGTTAATAGGAAGCGTGCTGAGCAAAAAAAAAAAAAAAAAAAGAGACAGAGTCTTTGAACAAATGAGTTTGGGACCCAGCGGTCTGATGGAGTCAGCTGACCACAGTGGGTTCCTTGCCGACTGTCTCTAAAACGCTCCTCCTTCGAAACAGGTGACTATGTCAGAAATCCTCCAGGAGAGGAGCTGATGTGAACAGATGTCACATTAAATTGAAGAAAAGGAGTGTTTGACAAGGGGCGAAGCTGGCCCCTATACCGTTCTGATGAACACCCTCTTGGAAATGACGTTCGAATGAGTTGACGCAGTCTATCGCCCCGTATATGCGGACCACACAGCCAAATTTGTGTACAGAGATGCTCGTAGAAGTGCTATTCACACCAGGGAAAAAAAAGTGGTGGGGGGAGAATAAATTAGGACATTGGAATGGACATACACACACTACTCTACAAAAAATGGATTACTCATAAGGACCTACTGTATCACACAGGGAATTTTACTCAATGCTCTGTAATCACCTAAATGGGAAGAAAATCTAAAAAACAGTGCATGTATGTATATGCATAACTGAGTCACTTTGCGATCCCCCTGAAACTGGCACAAATATGGTAAATCACCTATACTCCAATAAAGTTTTTTTCTTTACAAAAAACATAGTCCAGGAAGAATAAAAAAAGAACGGAAAAAAATGGTGGAAACATCACAGGTGTTCAGCATGGAACAATGGACAAATAAACTGCTCTGTATTCATACAATGAAATATTGTCGTTCAGTGGCTCAGTCGTGTCTGACTTCTGGTGACCCCGTGGACTGCAGCACGCCAGGCCTCCCTGTCCATCACCAACTCCAGGAGCTTGCTCAAACTCATGTCCATTGAGTCGGTGATGCCATCCAACCATCTCATCCTCTATCGTCCCCTTCTCCTCACACCTTCAATCTTTCCCAGCATCAGGGTCTTTTCAAATGAATCAGCTCTTTGCATCAGGTGGCCAGAGCATTGGTGTCAGCATCAGTCCTTCCAATGAATATTCAGGACTGATTTCCTTTAGGATGGGCTGGTTGGATCTCTTTGCAGTCCAAGGGACTCTCAAGAGTCTTCTCTAGCACCACAGTTAGAAAACAAGCAATTTTTCAGTGCTCAGCCTTCCTTATGTTCCAACTCCCACATCAGTACATAATTACTGGCACAACCATAACTTTGGCTATTCGGCCTTTTGCTGGCAGAGTGATGTCTCTGCTTTTTAATATGTGGTCTAGGTTCATCATAGTTTTCCTTCCAAGGAGCAAGCGTCTTTTGATTTCATGGCTGCATGTAGAAATGCACCGTCCAGAGTGAATTTTGAGCTCGAGTTTATAAATGTCCATACTGAGCTTCCTTGGTGGTTCAGATGGTAAAGAATCTGCCTGCAATGCAGGAGATGTGGGCTCAATCCCTGGGTCGGGAAGATCCCCTGGAGGAGGAAATGGCAACCCACTCCAGAATTCTTGCCTGGAAAATCCCATGGACGAAGGAGCCTGGTGGGCTACAGTCCGTGTGGTCGCAAAGAGTCGGACACGGGTGAAGGACTAACATTAACTATTGTTTCTGGATTGTTCTGTTTCTTGGGGGGAATAGTAATGGCAATTATTTATTGAGTACTTACGCAACAGGCAATATAGTATTTCAAGTTGCTGTTGATAGCGCTTTGGCTTTTTCACTTTAAAAAAGAACTGTATCAGTGAGTAGCTGGTGGGAACAAGTCACCGCGCTTGGTTACGCCGGTAGAGGTCAAACTGAGGGATCGTATCATGCTGAAATCAGGAGACGGAGACCGATTTTGCAAAAGGAGAGAGGCACAAGTCACGTGTTCAGAGCCAGCTGGAGGGGAGAAGACTGTGTACCTCTCCTCAGAGACGCAGGGGTAGGCAGGGCAGAGGTCATTGGAGGTCAAAGCAAGGAGGGCTTGGGATGCTGAGTCTGTGATGTGTTGGGTCAGCCTCAGACAGCATCCACAGTTGATGAACATGATTATGGGATAAAGGATTCTTACTTTAAAAGGTCTTGGCAATTAGCGATGGCCATTACGTTGCAGCTTCTGGTCTCCTCCTTCCTTGCCCACTTAAGTCTATTCCCTGCAGGACGGATGCACCTTTTCTCTGCCCTGTAAAACAGACAGGTGTGTCTTCATAAAATCTGCTCCTGGAGCTGCAGATTGTTTAATTATTGAGCTTTTATAGGACCGCAGGCTCTTGTCAGCTTAATTAAAGCTCGGATTTCCTCTGGGAGATGCAGATGAACTTGCTAGGCAAGGACTAAAAAATCTCCAGTGGACGAGTTTGGAAAAAGTAAAGAAACGACAAGGAAAGACGAGAGACTTTTTGCGGAGTTATGGGAATCCGAGTTTAAAAGAAATGGATGCTGGAGGAGGGCAATGGCAGCCCACCCCAGTATCCTTGCCTGGAGAAGTCCGTGGACAGGGGAGCCTGGTGGGCTGCAGTCCGTGGGGTCACAAGACTGAGCACGCGTACATGAGGTCAGAGGGAGATGGCTTGGCGGCAATAAACTGGTAGAACTAAATTTAAAAAAAAAGAAATGTACGTGTTTTTTTTTTATAGAAACAATATGTCTTTCTACAAAATTTGGAGAGACCTTAGATTCCATTTTTATTAGTTCTATGAGCTTCATTTAGTACCTGTTTTTCTGCCATCGTAATCTCCATTTAATTCCATCTCTTCCTCTGTGTTCTATGATTTGGCTCTTGCTCCTCCTTTTCCTCTTTTTTTTTTTTTTTTAAATTATTATTTATTTTTGGCTGTGTTGGGTCTTACCTGCTGCGTGCGGGCCTTTTCTATAGTTATGGTGAGCAAGGGCCGTTCCCTAGATGTGGTGAGCGGGCTTCTCGTTACGATGGGTGGCTTGTCTTGCTGTGGAGCACCATTTCTGGGGCACGGGGAATCAGTACTCAGTCCTGCACTGGCTTACTGGCTGTGGGACGTGGGATCTTCCTGGGCCGGGGATCGAACCTGTGTCCCCTGCATTGCAAAGCAGATGCCTCACCCCTGGACCAGGGACGTCCCCTCCTCTCTCTCTCCTTTTTTTTTTTTTCTGGCCATGGAAGAAGCATTAATTATGGGTAAAGAGATGCAAATCCTAACAAAATTTCCAGGACATTTTCATGAGGATGGTGAATACAGACCCAGGACGGCAGTAAGGTTCTCTTCCTTAAACCAAAATAGACGGCCCAACACAAGCCAAAGAAACACAAAGGCACAGTAAAAATGTATCAGGTGTTATCTCCAGAGTCTCCCAAACGCACACCAGCTTGGTATATTGGCTGGAAAAATAATACATAAGATTATTGTTATGTATCCCCACTATGTTACAAGAATACCTTTCTTGTTGTTGTTGAGTTGCTAAGTCGTGTCCCATGGACTGCAGGCAGGCCTCCCTGTCCATCACCAACTCCCGGAGTTTGCTCAAACTCATGTCCATTGAGTCGGAGATATTATCTAACCAACCATCTCATCCTCCGCCGTCTCCTTCTCCTGCCCTCAGTCTTTCCCAGCATCAGGGTCTTTTCCAATGAGTCGGCTCTTTGCATCAGGGGGACAAAGGATGGGAGCAGCTAAAACTTATTAAAGTCAGTGCAACATGGAGGAAGAGCAAGAAGGGAAAGATCTATATTGGTAAATACAATAGAGGTTCAGTGCAGACTTTTCTTGTCTTTGCTCTCTGATGGTAACAGACATGTGTATCGCAGGCTGCAAACTCCAAGGTCGTATTGAAGATGTCCCTGCCAAGCAAAGGTCCCTTGAACGTTGGAGTCCAGCATTCTTAAAGGGAGCTGGTCACCTAGACACATATGTACCCCGTGATCATCCACCATTCTCCAGGCATGGAAGCCCTCAGGATGAATTTTCGCTCTTGGTTTCAGGATGCTGAGAGCTTGGTTTATCTTCTCTCTTGCCTCACCCACAGAGAATTCAAGTCGAATAACTGTCGACTTGAAAAAAGAAAAGCACAGCCTGAGAGGTGGTGAGTGTGCGCTCAGTCGTGTCCGACTCTTTGTGACCCCGTGGACTGTAGCCCTCCAGGCTCCTCCGTCCATGGGGATTCTCCAGGCAAAGCATACTGGAGTGGGTTGCCATGTCCTCCTCCAGGGGATCTTCCCGGCTGCAGAGATTGAAACAAAGTCTCTTGGTTCTCCTGCACTGGCAGGCAGAGTCTTTTTCCTTTTAACCCCTGAGGCACCTGCAAGTCAAGTTTTATTTAGGGTAAAATGGGGACTTCAGCCTGGGAGACAGTATCTCAGATAGTTCTGAGAAATTGCTCCAGAGAGGCAGGGAGAAAGCCAGTATATACGTGCTTTTGGTGAAGGGGGAGTTCGTGCAATCAAACACACACACACACACACACACACACACACACATATATATATATATATATATATATATATTTTTTTTTTGCAGAAGGTTTCTGCTAGTCATGAGGAACAGACATCACTGTGAAGGTTTTTAAGGCTTTTCTTGATAGGAGGAGATGCAAGATTTTGGCTTCAAAAATTGGCTCCCGAAGCTCTCTAGCCATCCGCAGACCTGTCCGTTCTGCCCAGAGCACTGGTCTCCTGTCTGCCGTCCACCCCGAGCTCCTCCCAGGGGACATTGAAGGTCAGTGTCTGCAGCAGTACCCAACTGAATCCTTGTCGAGGTGGACGGCAAGCGTCCACGGCAAGGGCCAGCGTGTAGCTGACAGAGCCAAATGAGTTTAGTTTGGAGGGCTCGACCAAGAGGCATCAACCGTGACTAGCAGCGAGAGGGGGAAACAGATTTTCTGTGCGCTGTTACTCTGTAAGCGTCCATGCAGGAGAAAAAAGCACCATCTCACATCTCTCTAAAAGCCTTCACTTTTTCAGGGAAATTCAATATGCCTCACGGAAGCTATTCAGGGAAAAACATGGGGGGCGGGAAGAAAAAAAAGTCGAGTGAAACAGTTTTGCTGAGTATAGCAAATTGCCCCAAATGTAAAAACTAGATGTTCAGATAATTATCTGAAAACAACATTTCTGTCAGTGAGTTAAGAAACGCAGCAGAAAAAAGAAAAAAAAACAAAACGACCTCAGGCAAATGTTAGTTTTCTATCCCGTGAATACTACAATTCAAATAAATGCTTACCATCTTTTTTTTTTTCCGTGTGTTTTGTGACTAGACTGGTGTCTTGACAAAACATAGTGAAATCAGACAGACCAGAATAACGAGGGCTTTCTGCAATCCATTTTCAAGTTGAGGATGAAAAAAAGAAAATAGAAAATTAATAAAAAAAAAAAAAAAAGAGAGAAAAATTCACATTTCCCTTCTACTTGTCCCCGGGATCTCAGATGGTAAAGAATCTGCCTGCAATGTGGGAGACCCGGGTTCGATTCCTAGGGTTGGGAAGATCCCCTGGAGGAGGAAATGAGAATCCAACTCCAGCATTCTTGCCTGGAGAACCCCATGGACAGAGGAGCCTGGTGGGCTATAGTCCGTGGGGTTGCAGAGTCGGACACGATTGAAGTGACTGGGCATGCATGCATGCATGGGTGCAAACACTGTCTAACAGCTAAGGACTTTGGATGACCTACCCATTTCCTAGATAAGGGAAGAGGTGATGGACTACAGCGATTTTATACCATGCAAGACTGGGGTGGAGCACCCAGGCTCTTGATGATATAGGAAGTCATTTTTAGAAAAAAAAATTATTTTTTACTGAAGCACTGTTGCGCTTCCTTGATGGCTCAGCTGGTAAAAAAATCTGTCCTCAGTGCAAGAGACCTAGGCTCAATCCCTGGGTTGGGAAGATCTCCTGGAGAAGGGAAAGGCTATCCACTCCAGTGATCTTGCCTGGAGAATTCAATGAACTGTATGGTCCATGGGGTCACAAAAAGCCAGACATGACGGAGTGAATTTCACTTTCATTTTTCATAGTTAATTTATAATGCCGTGTTGGTTTTAGCTGTGGAGCAGAGTGACTACGTTTTATATATATGTGTATATATATATATATATATATATATTCTTTTTTCTTATCCAACTCTTTGAGACCCCATGGACTGTACATAGCTTGCCAGGCTCCTCAGTCCATTCGATTCTCCAGGCCAGAATACTGGAGTGGGTAGCCTATCCCTTCTCCAGTGGATCTTCCTGAAACAGGAGTTGAGCTGGAGTCTCCTGCATTGCAGGCAGATTCTTTACCAACTGAGATCTGGGGGAACCCCATATAGATACAGATATAGATATAGTAGTTACAGGTACAGATAGGTATGGAGAAGGAGATGGCAACCCACTCCAGTGTTCTGGCATGGAGAAGCCCATGGACAGAGGAGCCTGGAGGGCTGCCGTCCACGGGGTCGCAGAGAGTCAGACACGACTGAGCAACTCAAGCACCACCACCACTGTCTACATATATGCAGACAGATGATTATAGATAGATAGAGTCTTCTTTGTATTCTTTTCCATGATGGTTTATCACAGGATATTTGACGTGGTTCCTTGTGCTGTAGAGTAGGACCTTATTGTTTCTCCATCCTATACAGAATAGCTTACATTTGCTAACCCCAAACTCCCAATCCCTCCCTCCCTCCCCCAACCCTCTTGGGAGCCACAAGTCTGTTCTCTGCATCTATTTCTGTTTTTGTAGGCATGTTCTTCTGTGTCTTACTTTAGATTCTACATGTAAGCAGACTCTCACTATATTTATCTTTCTTTATGATGGCTTCATCATCTGCTGCATTCATTCATCTTGCTGCAGATCTCCTTCTTTTTCATGCCTGCGTAGTATTCCAACCTGTGTGTGTGTGTGTGTGTGTGTGTGTGTGTGTGTGTGTGTGTGTGTATGCACTGCAGATTTCTTCCATGTGTTGGCTATTGTAAATAGAACTCTGGGGCTCTTGAATCATTTCAAATTAAAGTTTTCTCCTGCTATCTGCACAGGAGTGGGATTGCTGGATTATAATGTGGTTACTCTATTTTTTTGTTTGTTTCTGTTTTTTAAGGACCCTCTGTACAGTTCTCCGTTCTCCGTAGCTCCACCAGTTCACATTCCCACCAACAGTGCAAGAGGGCTCCCTATAGACACAGGTCTTGAGCGCAAGAGTTACAGATTTTGCAAGGCAGTTTCTCAGTGGTTTTTGGTGTCTCGCTATATGTGACGTAGTCTGCTAAGCGGACGGTGTACGGGCGGTATGACTTTCTGAAATGGAGTAAGCACCCCAGCTTCCTCAGGAGCACCAGGAATATTCTGTAAAATATTTGAGATAAAAAGATTTCTGTTTCTCGCCTCACAGCAATCAGGAAAACCCTGTGGGGGGTGAATCGGTCTTTGTGTTGCAAATTGGCTGTTGGGGGACCGTTAAACAGTTCATCTAAAGCGAGTGAAGTGAAAAGACGGAAAAAAAAGAAAAGACTCATAAAGGCTGAGCTATTTCAGTGACTTTAATGAAAACATTTGTCATGTTTGAGACTAATTAGCAAATACACGAGAAGTTTATGATGTCATGCCAAGGAAATGCTACTTTTGAGTTTCGGTGCAAATTTGAGTCTCGAGTAAATAAGTAAGTCAGAATTAATTACTTCATAAATTATGTAGCCACAGGATTACTTTAATGAACTTATGTTTGTTAATAAATGTGTCAAGGTCTTCTTTTCTCCAGTATTAAAAATGAATATTGGTTAATAGCTAATTGAATGCAAGCGTACAATACACAATGAGTCTAGATGGATGAAATGTGTTATGTTTCAGGACACTGGGCTATTTCAAAGCTGTGTGATTTTTTTTTTAAATTGGGGTAGAGTTGCTTTGCGATGCTGTGGTTTTTTCTGCTTTACAACAAAGTCACTCAGTTATCAGTTCAGTTCAGTGGCTAATCGTGTCCGACTCTGCGACCCCATGGACCGCAGCATGCCAGGCCTCCCTGTCCATCACCAACTCCTGGAGCTTGCTCAAGCTCATGTCCATCGGGTCAGTGATGACGTAGCATAGCATGTACACATCAGCTTTATGTATATATATATATATATATATATATATATATATATATATATATATCTCATCTCTCTTGTACTTCCCTCCCAGCCCTCTGTCCTGCCCATCTCGGTTGTGAAAGCTAAGTCCAAAAATTATAATAAGCAGAGCATTCCGTACGTTTAAATTAGGAGAGGAAATTGTAACATATTCTGGAATCTCTGTATACATGACAATATGCGAATACTCTGACATTACAGAGAGAAGGGCTGCCCAGGTGATGCTAGGGGTAAAGATCCCACCTGCCAAAGCAAGAGACATAAGAGATGTGGGTTCAGTCTCCGGATCAGGAAGATTTCTTAGGGGAGGGCATGGCAACGCAGTCCAATGTTCATGTCTGGAAAATTCCACGGACAAAGGAGCCTGGCAGGCTACAGTCCATGGGGCCGCAGAGTCGGAAATTACTGAAGGGTTTAGCAGACACACACGCAAGGTGAGTCTGGGGTGCCACCCCCCAGCTGAACATATGAGCCAAGCCAGTGTCCATCTGCGACCGTTTGCCGGAGACTCTGCAGGGAGCTCAGCCCTGGGACCCCCTGACCTCAGACGTGTGGTCCATAGCCTTCAGACAGGAGGCTCGTCGTGTGTCTCTGTCTGTGGTCTATTCCCTGTTTGCTTCTTTATCACATCGCTGGCCCCCTCCCCATAATACACACACCGACAGACCCTCACCGTAGAAAACTAAACTCCATGAAACCAAGAACTGGATTCATTCCGGTTTTACTCCCCAAAGAGGGCTTGGCACAGACCCCAAACTAAATCATCAATAGTATGTATTTCAATGCACGAGTGGCGATGCTTATTCTTTGTTGAGATTTTTAAGGCTTTTTTTTTTTTTTGTCTTCAGGCTCAAAAATACCTGTTATCTTCAATGTCTTTTTTTCTGGAAGGGCAACCATAAATTATTCTCAATTAGTGGTCTTTTTGGATAATAGACGTGGCGTGGAATCTGTCATCTGCAGTTTTTCTGTGAGTCATCGTTGTAATTCAGGATGAGGTAGTATCATTTGATTTTTTTTTTTTTTTGCAAGTGGCAATAAACAAGAAACTAAGATCTTGATGCTGAGAAAGATTGAGGGAAAGAGGAAAACGAGGCGACAGAGGATGAGATGGTTGGATGACATCACCGACTTGATGAACGTGAGTTTGAGCAAACTCTGGGAGTTGGTGATGGACAAGGAGGCCTGGCGTGCTGCAGTCCATGGGGTTGCAAAGAGTAAGACATGACTAGGCAAATGAACAACAACATATTTTTTGTTATCTGAGGGTGCACATTAAAATGTGTAGCTTGAAATTACAAACGGAGGTTGGAAATTAACCACGCCTATGACTCCTGTTTTTCATTTCTGAATCTGAAGACTTATTTACGGTTTTAACAAATTTCTCCCAACTTACTATCATCTTTTAGCAGTGAAGGAAAGGCACTGAAACTATAGGTCTGAGTGGATTTGATTAGGAGTCCAAGCATTTGTTCTGGCTGAGGCATTATTGATGTGTCTGACAGCATATTGCAAGACAAATTAAAGCAATTAAACAGAAGCAAAAAAACCCATCGGGTGGCAAAAACAAAATTATTAAATGACTAGACAGTCATCAAGTGGAGCATCTTAATTAAATAAAGTGGAAAGTGTTGCTTTTTTTTTAAGGAGGTCTTGACTTGAGTGAAGGGAGTCTTTAAAAATTAATCTATCTACTTGGCTGCGTTCCGTCTTAGCTGTAGCACGTGGGATCTATTTCCCTGACCAGGGATCGAACCTGGGCCCGCTGCCCTGGGAACTCGGAGTCTTAGCCCCTGGACCACCAGCAAAGTCTCAAAGGGACATTCTTGATGTGGGCAATGCCGCTCTTGAGCTCCAACAAGGATCCAGGCTCGTACACTGATCAGCCAGGATAGAACGTTCAACATATGGCTTTTTGGAAGGAAGCAAAGCATGAGGAATCCTGGAGTAGGTTTTCTAGATTTTGAGTAGTCTGTGGAGACCTTACTTCTGTGAGTTAGAGCTTTGGCAGCTGAGGAGACCAGGATCTGTTGTTTGGTGATGAATTTTGGGAACCTTTCCCAGCCTCAAATTCCTTCTTTCATGAAAACTCTTTATTTTGTATTGGGATATAGGAGATCAAAAATGTTGTGATGGTTTCAGGTGGAAGCAAAGGGACTCAGCCATATATATACGTGTATCCATTCTCCCCCAGACTCCCCTCCTGCCCAGGCTGCCACATGACACTGAGCAGAGTTCCCTGTGCTGTCCAGCAGGTCCTTGCTGGTTCTCCATGTTAAATACAGCAGTGTGTCCATGTCCATCCCAGACTCCCTGACTATCCCTTCCCCCATCCTTCCCCCTGGGAACCATAAGGTTATTACAGAGTACTGAGCAGAGTTCCCTGTGCTGTCCAGCAGGTCCTTGCTGGTTCTCCATGGTAAATACAGCAGTGTGTCCATGTCCATCCCAGACTCCCTGACTATCCCTTCCCCCATCCTTCCCCCTGGTGACCATAAGGTTATTACAGAGTACTGAGCAGAGTTCCCTGTGCTGTCCAGCAGGTCCTTGCTGGTTCTCCATGTTAAACACAGCCGTGTGTCCATGTCCATCCCAGACTCCCTGACTATCCCTTCCCCCATCCTTCCCCCCGGGAACCATAAGTTCTTTCTCTAAGTCTGTGAGTCTGTTTCTGTTTTGTAAATAAGCTCATCTGTATCATTTCTTTTGAGAGTCCGCATATCATTGACATCATGCAATGTTTCTGCTTCTCTGTCTAACTTACCTCACTCAGTAGGACGCCTACCCATCCATGGTGCTGCAAATGGCATTAGTTTATTCTTTTTGATGGCTGAGTAATAGTCCATTGTATCAGCATCCTCAGATTAGGTGATGCAAAGAGTGTAGCTCCGACTGCGGTATACAGTTAGCATCTAATTAATAGCACTTGCAACTGTGATGACTGTCTTTTGGGTCCATGTTGTGGGACACAGAGGAACGACCCTCCAAAGATGTCCACACCCTCACCCCCAGAAGGTGTGACTATATTACCGTATGTGTCAAAAGGAACTTTGCAGGTGTCATTCGGTTAAAGAGCCTGAGGTGGGAAGCTGATTGTGGATTGTCTAGGCGATGACCTTTGTAACGTACTTATAAAAACAGTGCTGTGTACTTAGCGGTTCAGTTGGTTCCGACTCTTTGCGACCCCATGGACTGTAGCCTGCCAGGCTCCTCTCTCCATGCGATTCTCTAAGCAAGAATACTGGAGTGGATTTCCATGCCCTCCTTCAGGGGGTCTTCCTGACCCAGGGATCAAACCTTGGTCTCCTGCATTGCAGGCAGATTCATTACCATCTGAGCCACCAAGGAAACCCAAGAATACTGTAATGGGTGGCCTGTTCCTTCTCCAGGGGATCTTCCCTACCCAGGAACTGAACCCACATCTCCTGCATTGCAGGCAGATTCTTTACCATCTGAGCCACCAGGGAAGCCCACACAGAAATGACCAGGGTCTTCGAGAAGAAAACACACTCTCCTCTAGAGCCAGAGAGAAGGAAAGAGCTCTGTTGAAGCCTTAAAATTCAGCCCATCTGAGACTTCAGACCCCCCACAACTGTGACAGAATAAATGGGTGTTATTTTCAGCCACAAGTTGTATGGTCGTTTGGGCTCCCAGGTGGCTCAGTGGTAAAGAATCCGCCTTCCAATGAAGGAGACACAGGAGATGTGGGTTTGATCCTTGGGTGGGGATGATCTCTTGAAAGAGGACATGGCAACCCACTCCAGTATTCTTGCCTGGAGAATTCCATGGACAGAGGAGCCTGGAGGGCTACAGTCTATGGAGTGGCAAAAGAACGAAGCAAGAACAACCGAACCCCATAGCGGGAAGTCGATAAATCCTTGGGTAGGGAGAAATTACACAGACAGGAGCCAACTATAAGTGGCCAGCGTTGTCCTTAAAGGTTCACTTGAACCGAACCATGCCCCCAGTTTTTACAAAACAGTGGTCCATTCAGTGCTTATCGAGTGTCTCTGTTGCGTCCGCCTTGCCTCTGGCGTTGCAGAGGCAGTGGTTATTGATTCCCCAAAGAAGCTTCTCCATCAACGACATTGTCCTTCTTGAGGCGTGCTGAAGCCCACGGGGTCACAAAGAGTCGGACACGACTGAGAGACTCAACAGCAGAGTTATTGGGCTGTGTCGAGAGTCTTGGTCGGGGCGCGCTGGGTGTTCATTGTGCCTTGTGGGATCTTTCCTTGCAGCTCAAGGGTGTCGCTGCTCTGCGGCGTGTGGAATCTTAGTTCCCTGAGTGAGGACTGAAGCGGCTTCAGCGGCAACCCCCGGAGCCCCAGGGGAGGCCCTCAGGGACATGACTATCCCACTCTACAGACTGGGAAAAAAAACCAGGTGTGGGGAGGTTAAGTCATGAGGCACCACAGCCAGTAACCGGCAGAGACAGACTCAAACCCCACGAAGCTTCATCCCGGGGTCGGATGGCTAACACCATCATGACACCCATCCTGCTCTCAAACATCTAAAGATGATCTGGGATTATGATATGGATGGTGATCACCGCTGTCATTGTCTCCGCTGAATTTATTTGTAATTATACGGCTCGTGTATCTTCCAAGGTGGCCCTAAGGGTCAAGAACCTGCCTGCCAATGCGGGAAACGCAAGAGATGCAGGTTCGAGTCCTGGGTCGGGAAGATCCCCTGGAGGAGGGCATGGCCACCCACTCCAGTATTTCTTGACTGGAGAATCCCATGGACAGAGGAGCCTGGTGGGCTACAGTCCACAGGGTCGCAAAGAGTCGGACTCGACTGAGCAACTAAGCAATAACAATATATACGTGAGTGTGAACATTTGAGAATCAGCAAGCTCATTATGTTAACCTGTCTCTCTATATATATGTTTATATATTAAACGTTATATACCTGTATAATTATCTATGTTTTTCATCGAGCTCTGTCAGCTGAGGATTGCATTTTTTTTTTCCACTTTAGAGATGAGAAAAATAAACTTCAGAAAACAGAATGACAAGCATGATATCCCACAACTATTACGTATGCCTGCAGGAACGTAAGCTCAGAATCATGTAACTCCCCACTCTGTTTACTGAAGTCTTATGCCCTAAAAAGTGTCAGGATTGCCAGATTTTATTTTCCATCAAAACGTAGTATACAGCACTGCTAGCGCTACAAAAAAAAAAAACCATTATTTAAAAATCTCGACTGTCAAGGAACATGCGGATAATAGCTCCAGATAGAATAAGTTTTTAAACTTAATATGCCGTGTACCATTTTTGCTTTTATTTCTACATCTGTGGTGTATACTGCATTTTTCTGGCTGTGTTGATGCATGATGGAATTAAGAGAAAGAACGAACTGAATGTTGGATGACCAACAGTATTCTTTATTAAAAATTTTCTTGGGAGGGAGGTGGGACGGGGGTTCAGGATGGGGAACACATGCACATCCATGGCTGATTCATGTCAATGTATGGCAAAACCCACCACAGTGTTGTAAAGTAATTAAACCTCCAATTAAAATAAATACATTAATTAAAAAATAAAAAAAATAAAAATTTTCTTATTTATTTATTTTGTTGTGCTGGGTCTTAGTTGTGGTCGTGTGGGTCCTAGTTCCCTGACCAGAGATTGAACCCAGATCCCCTGAGCTGGGAACAGAGTCTTAGCCAGCGGACCACCAGGGAAATCTCCAACCACGTTTTTTTTCATTTCAGTTCAGTTCAGTTGCTCAGTCGTGTCCGACTCTTTGTGACCCCATGGACTGCAGCACGCCAGGCCTCCGTGTCCATCACCAACTTCCAGAGTTTACTCAAACTCATGTCCATTGAGTCAGTGATGCCTTACAACCATCTCATCCTCTGTCGTCCCCTTCTCCTCCCACCCTCAATCTTTCCCAGCATCAGGGTCTTTTCCAAGGAGTCACTTCTTTGCATCAGGTGGCCAAAGTATTGCAATTTCAGCTTCAGCATCAGTCCTTCCAGTGAATATTCAGGACCGATATCCTTTAGGATGGGCGGGTTGGATCTCCTTGCTGTCCAAGGAGTCTTGACCGCAGGGTGAGGATTCCGGGTGTAAATCCGTCTCCTAGGAATCCCGTCCCTATTTTAGGTGCATGTCATAGTGTTTTCTTGCAGTGGTTTTGAGACAATTATCTTAATGGGTTTTCATGCATAGAATACATTATTCTACAGAAGCTGATCTAATTAATTATCTCGGTTTCTTTAAGAAAAAAAAAATCCACTCCGTATTCATCAGGTCTCTTTTCTGTCAAAAGCGACAGAAACCACAGTGAAATTAGCTTAAACAAACAAACAAAAAAAACAGGAAGCAAATTGCCCTCTCCTAAGCTAGGCTTGGTTCAGGCATGCCTGGACAGAGTCTGTCAAACAGTATTTTTTCTTCTCTGATCACTTTTTTTAAAAATTTTGATCCACAAAATTAACCCAGTGATGAGTTCTATCTCTGCAGAAAATTTTTGTTTGTTTTTTATTGGAATGTAGCTGACTCCTTGGAAAAGACCCTGATGCTGGGAAAGATTGAAGGCGGGAGGAGAAGGGGACGACAGAGGAGGAGATGGTTGGAGGGCATCACCGACTCGATGGACATGAGTTTGAGTAAACTCCGGAAGATGGTGAAGGACAGGGAGGCCTGGCGTGATGCGGTCCATGGGGTCTCAGAGACTCGGACACGACTGAGCGACTAGACGGAACTGAATTGCTTTATAGCATCTTGCTAGTTTCTGCCGCCCGACAGTGTCAATCAGTCCTGTCCCTTCCCTCTTGAACCTCCCCCTCCCCACCCCACCCCTCAGTTCAGCCACAAGGGAAGCTGCAAGTTTCATATAGTTATAGTAAACAAAACAAAACACAGAATAGAAAAAGCCTTCAAGCATTAGTAGGAGCATCAGTTGAAGCGCTGTAAATCTATTTTGGCTGCTTTACCTCTGACCCAGGACTTCCCTGATAGCTCAGTTGGTAAAGAAGCCGCCTGCAACGCAAGAGATCCCGGTTCAACTCCTGGGTCAGGAAGATCCCCTGGAGAAGGGAGAGGCTACCCACCCCAGCATTCTTGGGCTTCCCTTGTGGCTCAGACGGTAAAGAATCCACCTGCAATGCGGGAGACCTGCGTTTGATCCCTGGGTTGGGAAGATCCTCTGGAGGAGGGAAAGGCCACCCACTCCATCATTCTTGCCTGGAGAATTCCAAGGACTATACAGTCCATGGGGTCGCAAAGAGTCTGACACGACTGAGCGGCCAATATAAAGCTTTACTTTCTATGATAATTATAATAAGCGTGAAGATCACCCAACAGATTCTGTCTATGAATCTATTTATTATTCATATGAGATTATAAGGGTCCAATAACGCTGAGCAATTTACTCAAAAGCATGTTATCTCTCACTGTCTGTCAAGATAATTTCTCTGATGTACTTCATTTTTTTTTTTTTTTACAAAAGCAGAAAATACTCTATCATACTCAGGAGGACAGTTGAAAAAAAATTCAAAGTCAGAAAGTGAGATAAGCTGTGTCATCATTGCGACTGAAGTGAAAACTGGTTCTTGATTCCTTTTTTTAAAGTAAATCACGACTGCCATAGCCTTGGTAATACATACCAGCTGAAGGGAATTTCGCCTCTATGATGATGCTGGGAACATTGAAAACTTTGGCCCTTTGCATTCTGCATTTTTGTCGTTGCCCTTTAATCTTTCTTTATTAAATTCTGAAAGAAATCAAAACAAAAAAACTATTACATTCACATTTGTCAGTATCTGTGTGTGCTCCGTGGTGTCTGACTCTCTGCGACCCCTTGGACTGTATGTAGCCCACCAGGCTCCTCTGACCGTGGGATTCTCCAGGCGAGAATATTGGAGTGGGTTGTCATTTCCTCCTCCTTCTGTCAGTATAGCAGGTAAAAAGAATATATACATATGTGTGTGAAGCATCTTGATGTCAGGAATAAATAGGGGAAATTTTGGAAACTTTAATAAATTATTGCTAGTATTCCCGTATCTGTCTTAGAAACATTTTCAAGTGGGAAGTAACAGTGACTGGGTGTCTTGTTCGTTTAAAGACATCTCAGCAATGATTTTGAACAGTTTTCTTTCTGAGAACATTACACTTGAAGACTTTGATTTCTTTCCCCCTATTACTTTAAATATGTTTTTTTGTTTTTAAAAAAACCCCAGACACAGTATTCTTTTATGTAAGGTATGCCTCCCTTTTCCTTTTAGCTTTGGGCTTAGTTTTAAATTACAGAATGCGTTTCCCTGCAGCTGAAATGATAAAGGTCTTCACGTGGTGGTTTTGTGCTGACTTGCAGAGTGAAAGAGAAATAGCATTGCTTAATGAGCTTCAGACTTCATGGTCACTTAAAAGTATTGTTTCATCTCCCCTAAAGAAATCTCTCAGGTCGCCTTGTGGGTCACTGACCAGATCTGACAGACAGAGTGCCTGATGAACTGTGGTTGGAGGTGCGTGACCTCGTACAGGAGACAGGGATTAAGACCATCCCCATGGAAAAGAAATGCCAAAAAGCGAAATGGCTGTTTGAGGAGGCCTCACAAACAGCTATAAAAAGAAGAGAAGCGAAAAGCAAAGGAGAAAAAGAAAGATATTCCCATCTGAATGCAGAATTCCAAAGACTAGCAAGTAAAAGTGAAGTCGCTCAGTCGTGTCCAACTCTCTGTGACCCCATGGGCTGTAGCCCACCAGGTTCCTCCATCCACGGAATTCTCTAGGCAAGAGTTCTGGAGTGGGTTGCCATTTCCTGCTCCACGGGATCTTCCCAACCCAGGGAATAGTAAGGAGAGATAAGAAAGCCTTCCTCAGTGATCACTGCAAAGAAATAGAGGAAAACAACAGAATGGGAAAGACTAGAGATCTCTTCAAGAAAATCAGAGATGCCAAGGGAACATTTCATGCAAAAATGGGCTCGATAAAGGACAGAAATGGTATGGACCTAACAGAAGCAGAAGATATTAAGAAGAAGTGGCAAGAATACACAGAAGAACTGTACAAGAAAGATCTTGACGACCCAGATAATCACAATGGTGTGATCACTCACCTAGAGCCAGACATCCTGGAAGGTGAAGTCAAGTGGGCCTTAGAAAGCATCACTATGAACAAAGCTAGTGGAGGTGATGGAATTCCAGTTGAGCTATTTCAAATCCTGAAAGAGGATGCTGTGAAAGTGCTGCACTCAATATGCCAGCAAACTTGGAAAACTCAGCAGTGGCTACAGGACTGGAAGAGGTCAGTTTTCATTCCAATCCCAAAGAAAGGCAATGCCAAAGAATGCTCAAACTACCACACAATTGCACTCATCTCACACGCTAGTAAAGTGATGCTCAAATTTCTCCAAGCCGGGCTTCAGCAATACGTGAACTGTGAACTTCCAGATGTTCAAGCTGGTTTTAGAAAAGGCAGAAGAACCAGAGATCAAATTGCCAACATCCACTGGATATCGAAAAAGCAAGAGAGTTCCAGAAAAACACCTACTTCTGCCTTATTGACTATGCCAAAGCCTCTGACTGTGTGGATCACAATAAACTGTGGAGAATTCTGAAAGAGATGGGAATACCAGACCATCTGACCTGTCTCTTGAGAAATCTGTATACAGGTCAGCAAGCAACAGTTAGAACTGGACATGGAACAACAAGACTGGTTCCAAATAGGAAAAGGAGTCCGTCAAGGCTGTATATTGTCACCCTGATTATTGAACTTATATGCAGAGTACATCATGAGAAATCCTGGGCTGGAGGAAGCACAAGCTGGAATCAAGGTTGCCGGGAGAAATATCAATAACCTCAGGTATGTAGATGACACCACCCTTATGGCTGAAAGTGAAGAGGAACTAAAAAGCCTCTTGATGAAAGTGAAAGAGGAGAGGGAAAATGTCGGCTTAAAGCTCAACATTCAGAAAAGTAAGATCATGGCATCTGGTCCCATCACTTCATGGCAAATAGATTGGGAAACAGTGGAAACAGTGTCAGACTTTATTTTTCTGGGCTCCAAAATCACTGCAGATGGTGACTGCAGCCATGAAATTAAAAGACACTTGCTCCTTGGAAGGAAAGTTATGACCAACCTAGACAGCATATTAAAAAGCAGAAACACTACTTTGTCAACAAAGGTCTGTCTAGTGAAGGCTATGGTTTCTCCAGTAGTCATGTATGGATGTGAGAGTTGGACGGTGAAGAAAGCTGAGCACTGAAGAATTGATGCTTTTGAACTGTGGTGTTGGAGAAGACTCTTGAGAATCCCTTGAACTGCAAGCAGATCCAACCAGTCCATCCTAAAGGAGATCAGTCCTCGGTGTTCATTAGAAGGATTGATGTTGAAGCTGAAACTCCAATCCTTTGGCCACCTGATGGGAAGAGCTGACTTACTGGAAAAGACCCTGATGCTGGGAAAGATTGAAGTGGGAAAGAGAAGGGGATGACAGAGGATGAGATGGTTGGATGGCATCAGCGACTCGATGGACATGAGCTTGAGCAAGCTCCGGGAGTTGGTGATGGACAGGGAGGCCTGCTGTGCTGCGGTCCATGGGGTCACAAGGAGTCGGACATGACTGAGTGACTGAACTGAACTATGTGTGTGTATATATATATATATGTTCTTTTTTCTGAGTCTTTTCCATTGTAGGTTATTGCAAGATACTCTGCAGATCTTATATGATTGACCTTTGGATTCTGTTTCCAAGGATGGAGTCATTCTGCCATTCAACAGGGAATCTCTTGCAGGTAATCCTTTCCAACACAGATTATACGATGTCTGTACAGCGTCCTTATCCATCCTCACATTTGTGGACACTTGGGTTGTTCCTATTATTTTGCTATTACTGACCTTTGTGGAAAAAAATTCTCACTCAGGTCTCCGAAAGCGTTCAGGATGGCCGGCCTGGTGGATGGCTCTTCAAACCCATGCCTTGGGCGGTAAAGAATCTTCCCGCAGTGCAGGAGACCTGGGTTCGATCCCTGGGTTAGGAAGACCCCCCCCTGGAGAAGGGCATGGCCAACCACTCCAGTGTTCTGGCCTGGAGAATCCCATGGACAGAGGAGCCTGGTGGGCTACAGTCCATGGAGTCGCACAGAGTCAGACACGACTGAGTGACTAACACTTTCAAACGTCATAGATGATGGCAAGTTGATTTCCCAAACGCGTGATCCATTTTTGCTCACGGCACCAGGGCCTCATCTTCTGGACGGCTGTACTTGTCAGCACCTTGGACAGTGGCAGACATTTTCATTTCTCCTTCGTAGAGTTGTGTAAGAAATTGTATCTAGCCTTCGTCTCTTGATGGATGTTTCCAAGACGGGTAACAGGGGCTTTTGCAATTTCTGGTAGTACATGACAATCTTTCCTGAGCGTTCTCCTATTCTTTAATGTTAAAGATTTGAATAAGTCCTTTATTTTTTTTTTTTTCTGGTCTTCCTTTTAGGCCTGATGCTGTGAAATGTAAACGTTATTAATTGCTTTCATTCTCAAGCGAATATTAAGGAACATTTTTCAGGACGCAGCGGGAAAACAAACAAGAGATTAAATTAGTTAATTATTGGAGGAGGCCTGTCAGACTAAACTCAGATTGATCCCTCGCTCTGAATTAAAGAGTGTGGTGAAGGATCATGAGAAAAGGTACAGATGAATTAACAGAGGATAAGAAAAGCCTTACTCTGGATGGAAGAATATAATCTGTTTATTTGTCCATCTCCCTGAGAGTAAATCTTTCTCTCAGGAGACAGCTTATCATGTCCGTGTCGCAAAGGACATACCCATTTACGACGCAGGATTTTGGATTTCCTTACACTTTATTTTCATTCTGGTTGGATCTGCGTTATTGGTGATGACAGACTTTCTTTATTTAAATGGTGGCAGATGTCTCCAAAAGGAGCCTATTGACATTTTCAAAAGTGATAAGACCGTGAACGATAGAAGAAGGTATCGAGGGAACTGAATTAGAAGACAAAATAATTATAGAATGATGAATAAACGGCAGGGGTGAGTGGGTTCCTTTCGGGTCCTTAGCAGAGCTTGTCAACCACAAATACACTTCGACCGGGACTTGTCACATTTTAACCCATGCCCTGTCGTCTGGCTGCTAAGTCGTGTCCAACTCTTTGTGATCCCATGGACCACAGCATGCAAGGCTTCCCTGTCCATCACCACAGAGCTTGCTCGAACTCACATCCATCGAGTCGGTGATGCCATCCAGCCATGTCACCTTCTGTCGTCCCCTTCTCTTTCTGCCCTTGGTCTTTCCCGGCATCCGTGTTTCCCGAGTCCCCTGTAGTTGAGAAGTTGGCCCAGCAGAGGAATCATCATTTCACACAGGACAGGGGCCGTTAATTCGGAGAACAGTTCCACGCTCAAGATGCCGAGGGGCTGGTTCTCCATGCTTCGAACCCGGGTGGGCTTTTTGAGGATGTCAACCCCTCTCTGTCTGACAAACCTTCCTGCAGAGCTTGTTCAAAGGCAGTTTCCGAATCAAAGGGGCATAGGGGTGGAGCCCTAGGGACATCTGCGATTCTGAGCTGCTCCCAGGGGACCAGCATCAGCTGCGGGTCCCAGAATTCGCTTCGGGGGGCAAAATTTTCCCCGTAGCATCTCCCGGGGCGTCTGACTTTTGTTACCCACTTGGGAGACGATTTTCAGCTTATTACTTCTCTTCCAGTCTCCTTTGAGGTTGAAAACGAAAGTGAATTTAAATAAGTTGGCTCTGGGCACGTGACCATGGAAATTTATAGCTGAAAGAGATTTTTAGCGATTCATGCCAGAACTTTCAATTTTTTTTTTTTTCAGAATGAAATCTTTTCTTATGATTTATTTTTTTGCTTTCGAAGAGGCTGGGCTTCCCTGGTGGCCCAGATGGTAAAGAATCTGCCTGCCATTGTGGGAGACCTGGGTTCTATCCCTGAGTCTGGAAGATCCTCTGGAGAAGGAATGGCAATCCTCTGCAGTGTTCTTGCCTGGAGAATCCCATGGACAGAAGAGCCTGATGGGCTACAGTCCATGGGGTCGCAAAGAGTCGGACGTGTCTGAGCGACTTTCAGTTCACTTCACTGAGGAGGTTAGACAGCATATTAAAATGTAGGGACACCAGTTTCCTGTCCATCTAGTCAAAGCCATGGTTTTTCCAGTAGTCCTGTACGGACTTGTGAAGCGAATTTGTGAGAGGTGGACCACAAAGAGGGCTGAGCGTCAAAGAATTGATGCTTTCAAACTGTGGGGCTGGAGAAGACTCTTGAGAATCATCTGGACTGTAACAAGACCCAACCAGTCCACCGTAAAGGAAATCAGTCCTGAAGATTCACTGGAAGCATGGATGCTGAAGCTCCAATCCTTTGGCCACCTGATGTGAAGAACAGACTCGTTGGAACAGACCCTGATGCTGGGAAAGACTGAAGGCAGGAGGAGAAGGGGATGATAGAGGAAGAGATGGTTGGATGGCATCAGCGACTCAGTGGACATGAGTCTGAGTAAACTCCGGGAGTGGGTGATGGACAGGGAGGCCTGGTGTGCTGCGGTCCACAGGATCACGAAGAGTCAGACACGACTGAGCTACTCAACAACAGCAATAACAAAAGCAGCAAAACACAGAAGTAGTAAAGTCTCAAAAACAGATCTAGCATGGAGTCAAAATTAACCCTTCTCTGTTATACAGTCAACAAGCTTTGCGTTTAGGGGAGAGTTAAGAAGGCTTTTTTCTTTTTTGTTTCTTATTTAATGTATTTTTATATAAAAGGCTCTGGGATCCCCAAAGTTGGGTAGACCCGAGGAAATCAGGCTTCTTTTGCCTAACTGCCCGCAAGTAATTGCTGGACAGATAGCTCAGTGTACATTTTTTTAGTGCCTTAAATATATAACGTAAAACTGGGGTAAGTAGACGTGTTTGACTTTTAATGTTGGGGTCAGTGGGGGTAATGAGCTCTTGGCTCATTACCTTGGGTGGTATAGTGATGTCAAACCTTATTTTAAGTACATATCTGTTCTATTTAACTCATTCCAAATAGTCATCCAAAGATTTTTTTTTAAATTTGTTTGAAGCAAATCCTTCTTTTAAAAAAATTTACCCTGTTGATAATTGCTAGATTTCCCTTCCAAATATTTTTCAGTTGAAATAATCACTAGATTTCCCTTCCAAATGTTTTCCAGGTGACTTTCTTACTTGTTCTTATTAGCATCTGTAAGAGACCTTGAGGGGAAGATTATAAAGATGCTTCTGAAAACTAGTTTTTCTGGTTTTCAGGTTAATTTGACTTTTGTTTGCCCGCTGGGCTCCTCTGTCCTTGGGATTCTCCAGGCAAGTATCCTGGAGTGGGTGGTCATTTCCTCCTCCCGGGGATCTTCCTGGCCCAGAGATCAAACCCTCCTCTCCTGCACTGCAGGCGGATTCTTTACCACTGGGTCACCAGGGAAGCCCTCTGCTTAACAGTTTCGGAAAAAAGTATTTGTTTACAACGAGAGCACTTTTACACTTAATAATGTGTTAAAGTTTCTCTAATTTTAAAAGGATCCATGATTTGGCCACTAAGAGTAACAAATGATCAAAAAAGACCTCTAACACGAGAAACAAACTCACAGCGGAACAGTCTAGGAGGCTGAGATAGGACATTTACAACTCAGAGACACGTCGTTGTTCAGCCCTGGATCGAGACCCCATGGACTGCAGCATGCCAGGCTTCCCTGTCCTTCCCTGTCTAAGACTCCCCCAAGGATGTCTTTGTTTAAAGTCACCAAGCCAGCTTCTCTCCCTCTTTTTTATTTTAAGCCTTAATTAATTACTTATGCAATAAAAAAAGAGCTCCCTCAAAAAAATATTTGTGTGTGTGTGCAAGATCCAACCCTTAACTTCCAATTAGGTACACAAGTATCATAACTAGAGGTCAGCCAGTCACCTAGGACTGTCCCTAAGGGGACTCTGAGATGAAGCCGGACAGGAAGCTGCCTTCTATTCCAGCTTGAGCCGTTTTGGAGGTCTGGGTGCACACGAAAAGTAAACAAAGCAAATCGAACTAGCGGGAAGTTGCCAACAAACAAAGCAATCGGCACAGGAGTTCGGCGAACACCAAAGGGCAAAAATGCCCCACAAGTGACTTCCAAGCATCACCAGACCTCTGTTGTGCCCCCAAAGTGGCACCTTGTAAACAGAGCCTCCCCTTCCATAGGGAGAAGCTCCCAAACTGGAAAACTGCTTCCTTGTCAATGACCATCAACACAGGTTTTTCTCCTGCCCCACAAGTTTTATCTTCCTTTTCTTCTACTTTCACTTGTACCTTCCAACAGAGCAGAGTTGGTTTCTGAAGTTACATTTGCAGTGTTCAGGAACTCAATTCAGTTATGCATAGACGTTTCTCTCGTTTTTTTTTTTCAGGTTCTTTTTCTCATGTGAATGATTACAGTGTGTTCAGTGAACTTCCATGTACTGTGCAGGAGGTCATTTTTAATCATCTATTCGATATATGTTGAAAAGACCCTGATGCTGGGAAAGACTGAAGGCGGGAGGAGAAGGGGCCGACAGAGGATGAGCTGGTTGGATGGCATTGCTGACTCGATGGACACGAGTTTGACTAAACTCCCGGAGCTGGTGATGGACAGGGAGGCCTGGCATGCTGTGGTCCATGGGGTCGCAAAGAGTCGGACACGACTGAGCGACTGAACTGAACAGAACTGATTTCGCATACGTTACTGTGTATATGTTAATTTCAAACTGTCAATTTACCCCTGTCCACTGACATCTTTTTTTTTTTTTTTTGATCATTGTAACTTGGTTTTATAAGGGTAGGAGAGTTTGCTCTGTGTCAATGAGTTTGTTTGCAAGAATTTATAAATTGCGGCTCTCAGGGACATTTTAGTGTGGCTTGTCTTGATCTCTCTGACCTTCTCATTTGGTATGATCCTCACTCGGTCCAGCCTCGCTGCTGTCCATGACGTTATCCTAGCTAGGCTGTTGTGTCGCTGAGTAGCATCCCAGCGGAGATGTCCACGACTTTGTCTTCATTCTTTTCTGCGTGAACCTTTCGGTTGATTCAGGCTCTTGACTAAACGGTGCTGCCCTGAGGACAGGGGTGCGTGTGACATTATGAAATCTGACTTTCTCTGGATCTACACCCGGAAGTGGGGTGACCATATCATTCGGTTTCTGGATGGTGAGCTCCTTGTGGAACGTCCATGCTATTTTCCCCGGCTCGCATTCGGATTTAAATCCCCATCAGGAGTACAGGGAGTTTTCCCTTTGCCTCCTCGCTTGGCGCTCATTCTTTGTAGACCTTCTTGATGAGGGCCACCCTGACTGGCGTGGGGTGAGTCCTTAGTGGACTTTTGATTTCCATCTGTCTGATAATTAGTGACTCGGAGGGTCTTTTCCCGTGTCTGATGGCTTTCTGGGGAGACATATCCCTATCGGTCTTTACCCCCTTTTTCCCCTCGAGTTGTCTGTGCGTTTGAAGTTGAGATTCTGTCTGGCCCAAACTTATCACTCGCGTCTCAGGTTCTATGGATTTGTTAACAAAATAAGCCACTCGTGGTACGCAAAAAATAGTAATAATAATAATAATCCCAGTATTTGTTAGAGAATTATCTAGCTGACTTCCAATATACTAGCATTAACAGAAGAGAGAAATAGAAACAGCAGAGGCTACTGTTATGCCCAGATCCTAATCTCCACAAATCACCAGGAGGCCTTACACCGTTGCAAGTGCAAGAGGAAGTTTATTGCAGACCTGGGTCTGGACCGCAACACACACACCGACGCAGCGTGGAGTGAGGGCAGCGGCCCCGAGCCGCATGGTACAAGGCTTTTAAAGAGAAAATGGCTACAGGTGGGGTGAGGCGTTGTGGCGCTCCGAGATTAGTCAGGCACTTAGGTCTCACACTACAATCCCCAAATTGGGTTTAGGGCAACACCCAGACTCCAACTGTGCTGGGGATTCCCGTTTCACAGTGTGTCTGCAATCCCGGTTGGGAAAAGGCCCCAGGCAGCGTGTCCACTCGGTGTATGAGACTTCAAAAACTGCAGTTTTTCGGGGTTCAAACGTTGCAGCCTGGGTCTCTGGTTTATAATCCCAGGACCCACGCTGGGATCCTCAGTCTGTGAGCAAATGGCAGCTCTGGTTTCACGTCAGTGCTCTTTAGCTTGTCTTGCAAAACTTGGCGTGTAGTTAAGCCTGGGGCTTGGTTGGTCAGGACTCCTCCAGGGGCGCCACAAGTTTCCAGATTCTTCCCCCAGATTGTCTTTGGTATTGCAAGTCTTGCCCTCAGAGCAGGCAGTGTCCAGGCAGGTTCGAAGCAAGGTCAGAGGCCCACTCTGCTTTGCCTCTGAAGCCCCAGCGAGACTATTTCTGCAGTTTTCTGAACAGGTGCACAAGCTCTTTGCCTGTTTTGGAGACGAATCCCTCGAGATTTCCTGCTTTGCAGATGTTGCTTCTCATTCTGAGGAGGGGAGCGGTCTCTTTCGTTCATTGAGGGGTTCCCTGGCTGTGCAAATGCTTTTAAGCTTTCTGAGGTCCTGTCCTCTGATTTTTGGTTTCTTTGTAACGATCCTAAGCCTTGAATCCCCAAAGAACTTGCTGCAATCCACGTCCTGCCTGTATTTTTTCATTTCTTGGGAATTCCGTAGTATAGTCCTAACCTTTAGGTCTTGATACTATTGGGAGTTTGTTTTGGGGGTGCGGTGTTAAGTGGTGTTCTAAATTCCTTCTGGTAGTCTTTGCTTACCACACCATCCCCGTAGTGTCTGTTATCCGTTTTACGCTCCCAGCTTCGGGGGAGGAGGAGAAGGAGGAGGAGGAGGAGGAGGAGGAGGAGGAGGAGGAGGAGGAGGAGGAGGAGGAGG
>ML664232.1:448451-538186 GCA_007570785.1 Antilocapra americana | reverse complement strand
GGAGGAGGAGGAGGAGGAGGAGGAGGAGGAGGAGGAGGAGGAGGAGGCTTCTCTTTGATCCACAGCCCCTCCCGCATTTAGTGTTCCAAGCGCTTTGACCACGGCCGTTCTGACGGGTGGGAGGTGATACTTGGTGTCCTTTCGAGTTGCATTTCCCAAATATCTAGCGATGCTGACACCTTTCACGTCATTTTTGAAATTAAAGGATCTGAGTCAAAGGTCCCTTTTGAAAGGGGCTCCTTGAGGGCCTGCCCAGTTTTGAAGACCTTTGCACTGATCGCACTAGGAGACTCCTTGAAGGCAGTTGCTATTTACTTACAGTCTCAAGGGCCCTTGCAGGTACTAAGTGTCCATCAGCATGGCCTTTAAGTTGTTGTTACGAAAAACGGCCATAAAGTAGCAACATTTCTTCGTAGCCCATCCTTTTCTTTTCTTTTTATTTTTTCTACTTTTATGTTTGGAAGAAAAGCTATGACCAACCCAGACAGCATATTGCAAAGCAGAGACATTATTTTGCCAACAAAGGTCCGTCTAGTCAAGGCTATGGTTTTTCCAGTGGTCATGTATGGATGTGAGAGCTGGACCATAAAGAAAGCTGAGAGCCAAAGAATTGATGCTTTTGAACTGTGGTGTTGGAGAAGACTCTTGAGAGTCCCCTGGACTGCAAGGAGATCCAACCAGTCCATCCTAAAGGAGATCAGTCCTGGGTGTTCATTGGAAGGACTGATGTTGAAGCTGAAACTCCAGTACTTTTGCCACCTGAGCAAAGAGGTGACTCATTGGAAAAGACCCTGATGCTGGGAAGGATTGAAGGCGGGAGGAGAAGGGGACGACAGAGGATGAGATGGTTGGATGGCATCACCGACTCGATGGACATGGGTTTGAGCAAGCTCCAGGAGTTGGTGATGGACACGGAGGCCTGGCGTGCTGCGGTCCGTGGGGTCACAAAGAGTTGTACACGACTGAGCGACTGAACTGAACTGACTGTGTGTATGTTATATGCAAACTCTTAATTCCTCCCTCCACTTCTAACATTTTTGCTGACAGCCATGGCTTGGTTTTCTAAGTTTGTGAGACAGCTTTGTGTTCCTCAGCTCATCGGCCTGAATTTATAGACGGCAGCCGTCACCGACAGTCTATGGGCTTTGTCTTCCTGTCACTGACTTCCTTCACTGGGAAGTATGAAAATCCCGAGGTCCGCTCTGCTGCTGTTAACGGCATTCATCTTTCTGTTTTATAGCAGATTCATGTTCCCGTGTAGAAGTGGGCCACTTTGTCTTCATGACCCCGAAAATGGGCATTCTGTTTGATTCTATGGCTTGGCTATCGGAAATAGGGCTGCCCAGAAAACTGGGGTTCCTGTGTCCTTATGAAATACGGTTATCTCTGGATCTAAGCCCAGAAGAGGCATTACCGGCTCAAATGGTTGCTGGGTGTTTAATTTTGTAAGGAGTCTGTATGCTGTTTCCCATGGTCCAGGCCAGAGTGTAGGAGGTTTCCCTCACGCTCCCCACTTTGTCTAACTGCAGATCTTATTGATGACGGACATTCTGACCGCTGTGAGATAATACCTCATTGCGCTTTGATTTGTGTCTCTCTGGTAATTAGCGATGCTGAGCATCTTTTTATGCGCCCAGTGGGGATCTGTATGCCTTCTTGGAGGAGGTATCCTTTGCCCCATTTTTTATTCCTTGAGCAGTATGTGTTTCTGATATTAAGAGGCATCAGCTGTTTGCATGTCTTGGAGTTGAATACCTTGCTATTTTCTGGTTTGCAGACTTTTTTTTTTTTTCCATTCGGAGGGTTGTCTTTCTCTTTCATTGAGGGGTTCTGTCGCTGTGCAAATGCGTTTAAAGGTTAACGAAGTCCTGTTTCCTCATGTTTGGTTTATTCTTCATTCTTCTCGGTGCCGAATCCCCAAAGAACTCGGTGTGATTGATGTCAAACCACGTCCTGCCTGTATATTTTCCTCAGGGGCGTCCTAGTATCATCCCAACACTTAGATGTTTATACTGTTGGGAGTGTATTTGGGGGTGTGGTGTTAAGGAGCGTTCTAATTTCTGTCTTGCTTTCATTGTTTAGGGTCCCTCCGCAGAGTCCTCCATCCTGGCAGTCAGCATTGGTATTTCCAGCATCGGAGGAGGAGGGCTCCCTTGTCTCCACAGCCTCTGCAGCGTTTGTGCTTGCAGAGTCTTTGACCGAGGCCCTTCTGATGGGTGGGAGATAACGCCTCCTTGTCGTTTATTTATTTATTTTTAATTTGGCTGTGCTGGGTCTTATTTGCCGTATGCAATAAGGGTTCCTTGCAGCCTGTGGGAACTTGTTCCCTGAGCAGGAATCAAACCCGGGGACTCCCGCATTGAGAATGCTGAGTCTTAGCCACTGGACCGCCAGGGAGGTCCCTTCCTTGTAGTTTGGATTTGCATTTCCCTGCTTCCTAGCCATCTTGACGTTTTCCATGTGACTTTTTTCCCGGGGGGAAGAGTCTTAGTTAAACGTCCCTCTGGAAATCAGCTCCATGAAGGTCTGCCTGACTTTGGATTTCTTTTTTCTGGTCACCAGCGCTAGAAGACTTCTGGAGGGCAGTTGTATTTCACTTACAGCCCAGGGGGCCTTGTGAATATCAAGTGCCCACCAACAGAGGTTTTAACTTGTTGTTACAAAAAGCGGCCACAAAGCAGCATCATTTCTTCATGCCCCGCTTGGTTTTTTTTTTCCTTCCCCAACTTTTTTTTTCCTTCCACTTTTGCTTTTATTTTCTATTGCAGTCAAGTTGGATTCTGATGCTGAGTTTGCTTGTTCAAGTGTTGGACAATTTTTAGTTCTGCATGCAGTTTTATCTGCTCTTTTCCGCCTCTTTTTCCCATGGAGGTGATTACGATGTGTTCAGTCAACTTCCCTGTATTCGGTAGAGCCTTTTTGAACATCTAATCAATGCATATTGGAGGGGTGATTGTTAATTGAAAAAGTCTTAATTTTTCCCTCTCCGCTATGATTTTCTTTTCTGTTTTGCTAATCGTAACCTGGTTTTCTAAGTTTGTGAGACTGTTTCCGCGAGAATTAGTCCACTGGCGTGGATTTAGAGTCTACCCAGTCAGTGACATCCTATGACACGTCAGTTTCTGTCCTCGGCTTTGTGTGATGACCCCTGGGCAGCGTGCCTGTTGTCAGTGGCGTGACTCTGCTCCGACACTTTGCTTTCTTGTTCTTGGAAGGACATTTTGGGTGATTTGGTGTCTTGGATATTGTAAATCACGCTGCCCCCAAAACAGGGGTGAGTGAGTCATTTCGAAATATATTTTATTTATTTATTTTCTGAATCTAAGCCCTAAAGTGGGATTACCGTAATCGTGTGGTTTCCGCACTGTTTCCTATCATTCTTGCAAAGCCTTACATCCCCACCAGGAGCGTCAAGGGATTCCCTTTCCTCTCCTCTTTGTAGCCCTGATTTCTTGCAGGTCTTCTTGATGAGGGACATTCTGACCAGACCTCTGATTTCCCTCTCTCTGATAATGGGTGATGTTGAGCATCTTATCACATGCCTGATGGCAACCTGTCTGCCTTCCTGGAAGAGCTAGCCATATAAATCTTTGCCCCAGTTTTTTTTTTTTTCCCCCCTGGGGTTGTATGTGTTTTTGATATTAAGATGCACCAGCTGCTTGCATGTCTTGGAGTTGAATAACCTTGTGATTTCTTGGTTTGCAGATTATTATTTTTTGTCATTCAGAGGGCTGTCTTTTTCTTTCGTTGAGGGTTCCCTCGCTGTGCAGATGCTTTTAAAGGTTAACAAGGTCCTGCTTTTTTTATGTTGAGCTTCTTTTGCATTCATCTCGGTGTAGAATCCCCAAAGAACCTGGGGTGATTGGTGTCAAAGCGCGTCCTGCTTGGATTTCCCACAGGAATTTCAAGGTGTCATCTTTACATTTACATCCATACGCTATCGGAAGTATCTTTGGGGGTCTGGTGTTAAGGACTATTCTAATTTCCTTCTTGTTTTCATGGCTTAAGGATTCTCCACACTGCCCTCTATACTGGCGGTCAGCGTTTGTATTTCCAGCATCAGAGGTCCCTTTGTCTCCGGACCTTCTGCAGCATTTGGGTTTGTAGAGTTTTTCTCCATGGCCCTTCTGATGGTGGAAGATAGCATTTCCTTGCAGTCTTTTTTTTTTTTTTTTAAATTATGTATTTATTTGGCTGTGGGTCTGGGTCTGAGTTGCAGCATGTGAGAAGTATTATTGCAGCCTGTGGGATCTAGTTCTCTGACCAGGGATCAAACCGGGGTCCCCTGCATTGAGAACACCGAGTCTTAGCCACTGGACCCCCAGGGAGGAGGTCTTTTCCTTGTAGTTTTGATTTGCATTTTGCTAATTCCTAGCAATATTGGTATTTTTAGTGTGACTGATTTTTTGGAAGGGTCTGAGTTAAAAGTGCCTCTGGAAATCGTCTCCATGAAGGTCTGCCTAATTTTGATTTTTTTTTTTTCCGGTCACCAGCGCTAGGACACTTTTGGAGGACAGTTTCTAAGTTGCTGTTGCGAAAAATGGACACAAGGCGGCAGCATCTCTTCATGCTCCGTTTTGGTTTTATTTTATTTTATTTTTTTCCTTTTTCTCTACTCTTTGCTTTTATTTTGTATTGCACTCTGGTTGATTTCTGATGTTGAGTTTGCTTCAGGGGTTCGACAGCTTTATTTAGCGACGCAAAGAGTTTTGTCTCCTCTTTTTCAGGTTCTATTTCCCGTAAAAGGGGACTTGATTGTATTCAGTCAACTTCCCTGAGCCGTTCAGTATTGCCTGTTTGATTATCTGATTGATCTGTGTTAACGTGTATCTGTTAATTCCAAACTCTGAATGTATCCCACTTGCCTAACTGTCTGTGTTGTTGTTGTTGATAATTGCAGCTTGGTTTTCTACGTTTGTCAGCCTTTTCAAATTGGTTCATTTGCATGAGCTGACAGTTGGCAGTCAGTGACATTTTATTATTTTTTCCTTCCTCTCCCTGCCTTCCTTCACTTGTCATGATAATCACGCCATCCGTCCCCGCGTCAGTCAGTGCCTTATTCCGTCCTGTTGTACGACTGAGTGGCGTCCCAGTGCAGAGGTATACCACTTCCCCCCCCCCCATTATTCTGTGGAGGGACATTTTGATGGATTCAGTGCCTTGGATATTGTATATCGTGTTGCCCTGAAAACAGGTCTGTATGCGTCATTATAAAAGAAGACTTTTTTTCTGGATCTAAGCCCAGAGGTGGGATTACCGGATCATACGATTTTTGGGGTGCTTCCCTGGTGGCTCAGATGGTGAAGAATCCACCTGGCTTGTGGGAGACGCAGGTTCGATCCCAGAGTTGGGAAGATCCCCTGGAGGAGGAAATGGCAACCCACGCCAGTGTTCTTGCCTGGAGAATCCGGTGGACAGAGGAGCCTGGCGGGCTACAGACCATGGGTTTGCAAAGACTCAGACACAACGGAGCCACGTTCACGTTCACTGTGCTTTTTAATGGGTTTAGTTTTTTAAAGAACCTCCATGCTACTTTTCATAATTCTATTTTCTAGTCTAATTATGAATAAATATTAATGTTAATTAATATTGTAATAACAGAATTATTCTGATTCTATTCTAATTATGTTTTCCATGATTCTGCATCTATTTACATCCCCACCCAGAATGCAGGAAGATTCCCTTTCTTTCCCCCCTTTACCGTACTTATTCTTTGTGGATCTTATGGACAATGGGCATTCTGACTGGTGTGACTTCTTACCTCATTAGGCTTTTGATTTGCACTTCTCGAATATTTAGCGATGCTGACATTTTTTGGTGTGGTGTTTCTTTAAGGGTCTGAGTTAAAGGTACCGCTTGAAATCAGCTCTGTGAACCTCTGCCCAATTCTGAATATTTTTTTTCAGCCACAGTGCCTGGGAGACTTCTCGAGGGCAGTTGTTTTTTTTTTACCCTGCCACCCCCGGTACTTTAGAAAAGACCCTGATGCTGAGAAGGATGGAGGGCGGGAGAAGGGGACGACAGAGGAGGAGATGGTTGGATGGCATCCCCGACGCGATGGACGTGAGTCTGAGCAGGCTCCGGGAGATGGAGATGGACAGGGAGGCCTGGCGTGCTGCGGTCCATGGGGTTGCAGAGAGCTGGACACGACTGGGTGACTGAACAACACGGCTTGTAAGTTGTTGTTACCAAAAACAGCCACAAGGCAGCATCATTTTTTCCCTAACCCACTCAGGCTCCTCAGGCAATGAGCGTTTTGGACGTTTCTGTCCCTGTATTGTCAGCTGGAGTCGAATGTGCCGGAAGAAACGCCCAAGGCTTGAGCCTCAGTGCTCCTTCCCCCTTCCCCAGGGTCCCCAGGAGACATGGCAGTTTTCTGGAACATCACTCTGCAGAGGGTGCTGTCGTCTGTAGGCGGGGGCGACCCTAAGGACGGAGCCTGGAGGTGGGAACCCCAGCCTAGAAAACACACGGTTTGCAAAGCTTTTCCAGCCCAGAGGCTCCACCGAGTTTGGGGCGACGTAGGCTTGGTTTCTCTGCAGGAGGACTGCCTGGATCTGGAGCTTGGGGGCTCAGGCAGATAGCAAGATGCACCCCAGGTCCATCGTGGGGGCACGCTTCCTGCTATATCCCTCCTACTCCCTCTACCCCCACAGCCTCCAGGCTTGGGATTGAAACCAGCTGGGGCTCCAGGGATGAGACCCCGGCTGGGTCCCCCGGCGGGGGGTGGGGGGGGGAATAGAGTCCGCATTTCTTTTTTTTGTTTGTTTCTTCCTTCTGTTTCTATTGTGTAACTTGAATCAGAGTTTAAAGTTGATTGCAAGGTTGCGGGTGGCTTTGAATCTTTTCCTTGTGGATCTGCAGCAACTAGACTCACTTACTTGTGGGTGCTCAGTCACTCACTCGTGTCCGACTCTCTGCGACCCCACGGACCGCAGCACGCCAGGCCTCCCTGTCCATCACCAACTCCCGGAACTTGCTCAAACTCATGTCCATCGAGTGGTGGATGCCATCCAACCACCTCATCCTCTGTCGTCCCCTTCTCCTCCCACCTTCAACCTTCCCAGCATCAGGGTCTTCTCCAAGGCGCCCGATCTTTGCATCAGGTGGCGAAAATATTGGAGCTTCAGCATCAGTCCTTCCAATGAATATGCAGGGTTGATGCTCTTTAGGATGGACTGGTTTTCATTTATTTACTTTGCTTTATTCCATACATCAGCATGAATCAGCCATAGGTATATGCATTTCCCTTTTCTCTTCAACCTTCCCCCCGCCCAGCCTTCTAGGTTTTTACAGAGAACCAGCTTGAGTTCCCTGAGGCTTGAGTGGTTTCTTGCCCTTGCAGTCCAAGGGACTCTCAAGAATCTTTTCTGACTCACTTACTTATGTGCTTTTCCAGATTCGTTAATAGATTATCATAGGATGTTAATATAATTCCCTGTACTGTTAAGTAAGTCCTTTTTTTCTTTCAATCAGTAAGTCCTTTTTTAAAAAATCTGTTTTATATGTAGCTGTATGTCTCTATTAAGCCCAAATGGCTAATGGATCCCTCTCCTGTGCTCCCCTTTGGTAAAAGTAGGTTTGTTTTCTCCGCCTCTGGGTGTGTTTCTGTTTTGTACATGTGATGCCAGGCTCCTTTTCCCGTTTCCTGATGGATCCTAGGGTGTTTTACGGACAGGGAGAGGTTTTTTTCCTTTGAAAGCTCCAGGCAAGACAGCCTTGTGTTAGCCCTGGTATCAGAGGCTGCCGCTCACAATCCCATCAGATGCAGGTCAAAGTCTGTTCACCGACGCTGCTCCTGGGTGGATAAAGGCAGGCGTCTGTTCCTTTCGGTCTCAGCTTTGAGGATTCTCCCCAGAAAACGGAGGCTGAAAGGATGATCTCGGGGGCGGTGTTGGGTAACAGAAGCTTAGCCAGCCAGCCGCAGCGGGCTCTTGGCTCCCTGCGGGTCTGACTGACATTTGAACGGCGAGCCTCCCGCTTTTGCACAAAAGAGGCTGCTACAAATAGAGCAGAGAAAAGGGTTGAGGAGAGGCGATCGCTTCTCTTCCATGTCTTCGTGGGAGAGACCCAGGGCGAGGCGCGGTGCCCTTCTGGGTTTCTGTGGGACACAGTCTTTCCAGGTGACATGTTTATGCCTCCCGGGACCCACGTTATACCCAGGGAACCCGTGGATGAAAATGGGTCTATGCATCAGATGGAGGGGCTGGGTGTGCAGGCCTGGGAGTGAACACACTTTGAAATGATTGCTTTTTCAGTGTCGTGAAATGCACCACAATTAAGACAGGGTGGTGAGCTTTTTTTTTTTTTTTAAAGAAAATTGAAAGAAATTTAAAAGAGAAGGTGATTATTTAATTGCTTTGCGATGTCTTGCATGAGTGTGTGGTAAGTTGCTTCAGTCGTGTCCGAATCTTTGCGACCCCATAGACTAGAGCCCGCCAGGCTCCTCTGTCCATGGGGGTTCTCCAGGCAAGAATACTGGGGTGGGTTGTGTGCCCTCCTCCAGGGGATCTTCCTGAGCCAGGGATCGAATCAAAACAGTCATAACTATATGTATATATCTCTCGTCTGTCTTGAACCTCCCTCCCAGCCCCATCTACCCCTCCTGGTCATCATGGAGCCCCGAGCTGAGCTCCCTCTGTTACACAGCAGCTCCCACTCTCTGCCTGTTTTACCCGAGGTCGTGTATGCATATATTGGTGCTGCTCTCTCCATTCTCCCCACCCTCTCCTTCCCTGCTGTGTCCACACTGCCTTCTCTACGTCTGAGTCTTTATTCCTGACCTGCAGATAGGTTCCTCAGCACCATTTTTCCAGACTCCGTATGTCTTAGTATACGACATTTGTTATTCTCTTTTGGAGTTACTTCACTCTGTATTGCAGGCTCTAGCTTCTTCCACCTCAGTTCAAATGATTCACATTTGTTCCTTTTCATGGCCAAGTAATCTTCCATTGTATATATAATTTGCATCTGTTCCTTTTCATGGCGGAGTAATATTCCATTGTGTACATATACTTCGCATTTGTTCCTTTTCATGGCTGAAATAATCTTCCATAGTGTGTACATGTAATTCACATATGTTCCTTTTCATGGGTGAGTAATATTCCATTGTGTATATGTACTTCACATTTGTTCCTTTTCATGGGTGAGTAATATTCCATTGTACACATGCAACTCACATATATTCCTTTTCATGGGTGAGTAATATTCCATTGGGTACATGTAATTCACATTTGTCCCTTTTTGTGGCCGAGTAATAGTCCATTGTGTACAGGCACTTCATGCTTGTTCATTTTCATGGCTGAGTGATATTCCATTGTATATATATGTACCACATCCCTTTATTCTTTCCTGTGTCAATGACCATCTGGGCTGCATCCATGGAATGACATTCTCTTAAGGAGTAAACTTGACTCTTTGGAAGGAAATAGCCTCAAGAAGAATCACGATTAAGTACAACTGTGGAATGTTAAAAAAACACAGTACCCCTCGTGAATATAACAGAAAAGAAGCCAACTCACAGATACAGAGAACAGAGGAGTTATTACCAGTAGGGAGAGGGAAGCGGGGGCAACGTGGGGGGAGATCTGCCTGCCAGTGCAGAAGGTGCAAGAGATGCAGGCTTGGTGCCTCCAGGGTTGGGAAGATCCCCTGGAGGCGGGCACGGCAACCCACTCCAGTATTCTGGCCTGGAGAATTCCACCAACAGAGGAGCCTGGTGGGCTGCAGTCCACGGGGTCGAAATGAGTCGGACACGACTAACCGACTGACACTTCAGTACATCATCGGATGGACAACCCCGTGTCTCAAACAACCTGTGTTACTGTTCCTGGACTTCTCATGGGTGGAACAGCGCTCAGAGGTTTCTGAAATGCTCTTCCTGGGTTATCATCCTCAATTTGGCTCAGATCAAATTTTCCATGTCTTTCTTACACTGAACGACCTCCTGTTGCAAGTTAGGCGTGGCTAGTTTTATAAACTTGGGGGGAAATCAGAGGGAAATCAGGTAGCATACATGGCTTGTCCCACACCGGGGCAAGTGTGGAGATCCTACGACGGTAAGATGCCTACGGTGACTCCTATGGAGGTAGGACTCTGACAGCTTGTCTGCTCATTGACTGAACATTTTCATATAAAGATGACAGCGGCTTCCTTGATCACAAATCTCAACGCGCTCTGTAACTTTCGAGGGACGTTCGTTGATAAAGTCTAGACTCTGTAATGAGATGGTCAAGGGCCTTCCAGCCCTGGTCCAAGTTTGTCCCTTTCTTAGCTTGCAGTTGTGGTTCAGTCGCTCGGTCGTGTCCGACTCTTTGCGACCCCGAGGACGGCAGCACGCCAGGCCTCCCTGTCCTTCACCATCTCCTGCAGTTTGCACAAACTCGTGTCCATCGGGTCAGTGATGCCATTCAGGCATCTCATCCTCTGTCGTCCCCTTCTCCTCCCACCCTAAATCTTTCCCAGCGTCAGGGTCTTTCCCAATGAGTCAGCTCTTCTGGTACCATTCCCCTACCCACCCCCAGCCCCCCTTGGGAATAACCTGCCATAGCCACGGTTAACTATTTATTTCCTAGAATCTTTCGGGTCCTTTAGACCTCCAAGATTTGATTATGGTCCATTTGTTGCCCAGCACGCCATACGTGAACAATGACTTTTAAAAACATCTTTTAATCCAGGTTCCAGTCTTCATTTTTCAGTTGCAGGATGGAAAGTGAAAGTGTTTGTCGCTAAGTCCTGTCTGATTCTTTGCGACCGTAGCCCGCCAGGCTCCTCTGCCCATGGGATTATCCAGGCAAGAATAGTGGAGTGGGTTGCCAGGCCTTTCTCCAGGGATCTCCCTACCCAGGGACCATACCCAGTGAAGGATGGATGATTTATTCCATAGAATGTTTTGTTAGTTTAAGGTGTATAGCCAAATGATTCAGTTAGATGTGTGTGTGTGTGTGTGTACATTCATTTATATATATGTGTGTGTGTGTGTATGATTATATATACATCCATCTACACACTTTTTTGTTAAGAAGTCATTGTTTTTTCACGCACTAAGACTTCTTATCTCTTGCTTGAATCAATTTGTTTATATTTTGTTGAGGATTTCATGCCTCTATTCATGAGAAACATTGATCCATACTTTCATTTTCTTGTACTTTGCCTAGCTTTGACATAAAAGTTAGCTTTGTAAGATGAAAAAAAGTAACTTTTTTACAAATGTATTTTATGTTGAACTGCATTTGATTTCGTGTTGTGCTAACTTCTGCTGTATAGCAAAGTGACTTTGTTATGCGTGTATATACATACATCCTTGTTCATATTCTTTGTCATCATGGTTTATTACAGGATATTGAATGTAGTTCCCTGTTACATTAACAGAAAGTCATTGTTGATGGAAATATGTATCTATTTATGTATCTATTTTTTCTATTTATTTATGTATCTATTCCTTTTCATATTCTTTTCCATTAACAATGACTTCTTGACAAATGAGTGTGTATTAATAGATGGATGAATGAATGAAGGTTATCATTTGAGAGTCTCTGATGCCTTTGAAATTCTCATGAAAGGTAAAGACCTTCTGGCATGCCAAAAGCATTTCGACATACATCACAAAGCATCCCAGATTATCTCCAGGAATCCAGGAATCTCCTGAAGTCCAAGTGTTCATTGCTTCAGGAGACCCTGTGGGTCCTGGAATGGGAGCAGAGATCTTTGACATAAGGCAGTGTCTTTTCTCTTCTTCTTTTTTACACATTAAAACCTTTAAACAGGCAGTGCCATGCTTCAAGTGGCTGCTCTAGAAATAATTCAAAGTGAATTTCATTTCACGCTGACCCAGTCGAGATATTGATTAGAAGCAAGAGAAGGAGGCTTGGGTGAGTTAATGAAGCCACGGGGAAAATGGATTGTGTTTAGAAAGAAATATGTGATGGGCATTCAGACCGACCGCAGAGTTAAATTTGCTTCTTTTTTTTTTTTTTCTGTTTCTTGCAGTGGAAGGATATTCTGGAAGCTGGAGTGCAGGTCTAGGCAGAAAAACCATCTAGGGGCGCTATGTTTAGATGAGAAAGACTCTATTTCCCCCAGATCGTGTTGTGAGTGTGTGAGGTCAGGCTGTTTTCTCTGCGTCTTCCTTCTCCCTTCTACAAGGGAGCTGTTCACACACCTCCATCAGGTCCTGGGATGCTCAGCTGTGGGTGAAGAAAGTGGAAGCCACACAGAAGCCGCAAAATGCTGCCCATGGGGAAATGAGTGCTGTTACGGACATTATCATACGCTACCTAACGATACTTTGGCCCCCTGATGCGCAGAGCTGACTCGCTGGAAAAGCCCCTGATGCTGGGAAAGATTGAAGGTGGGAGGAGAAGCAGGTGGCAGAGGGTGAGATGGTTGGATGGCATCACCGACTCGACGGACATGGGTTTGAGCAAACTCTGGGAGATGGTGATGGACAGGGAGGCCTGGCGTGCTGCAGTCCATGGGGTCGCAAAGGGTCGGACACGACTGAGCGCGCGCGCATCCACACACACACAGGAAATCCTGGTCTTCTGTCCCCTCCCCTTCCCTTTATCCCCACTGAAGTACCGGAGGTTCATTAATGCTCTGGGGACGAGAGAAGGCATGGCAAGCTCCCCAGTTGCAAACACGGAAGACCTGCCCTCCTGGCATGCTGCAGGCTGTCCACCCCACAGGGAAGGTACCGTTTGCATTCCACTGGCAGGAAGTAACAAATTCTATACTGATACTTGAGAGTTGCCTAAATGTCCTAATAAAAAAATGATAGTTGTCTCAGATGATGCCGCTGTTAAGTGATCTTGTGGTAATCACTTTGCAATATAGACATGTATCACATCGTTGCCTTATGCGCCTTAAACATGTACATTGTTACCTGTCGATTATCTCTCAATACACCTGGAGTAAAAAACACATATGCGGATCTTATAAAAACGGATCGCCTGTGTCTCCAACAGCTTTTCTTTTAACTAGACAGGGGATTTTAGGTGAAAGAGAAGGCTTCTTTAACCAAGGTTTGCATTGAATTTGTTCTCTTTTATTGTTACGAGAGAAGACAGTATTTTCGGCACTCAGAGTGCGGTTCTTGTTACTCTCGTTGTAGGCGCAGGCCTTCAAATAAAAGTGTTAAATAGAAGAGAACATAAGATGTACGCTGATACTGTTTCACAGAATCCGACCTGTTGTTGTCAAACACAGCAGAACAAAAACCAGAGATGATATACTATACATCCTGGCCCATGTGTGGGCAGTTTTATTTTATTCACAGAAAATACTAATAAAATACTGGTAAGAAAGTATTGGTAATAATGGAAAGATGAAGCTTGAAATAATTTATTCTCTTTGTATGAATTTAAGCGCACTTATGCATAAGTTAAGTGTGAGTAGCTCGGTTGTCTCTGACTCTTTGCTACCCCGTGGACTGTAGCCCTCCAGGCTTCTCTGTCCATGGGATTCTCCAGGCAAGAACACTGGAGTGGGTTGCCATGCCCTCCTCCAGGAGATCTTCCCAACCCAGGGATCGAACCCGGGTCTCCTGCATTGCAGACAGCTTCTATACCATCTGAGCCACCAGGGAAGCCCTATGCGTAGGTGGTAGACAAATAAATACGACTTAGTTCTGTCCTCTGAAATAAAAGAAAATGCCTCTGATTAATGTTTAACCCATCAATATTGATGTATTTCAGACTTCACTCATTTTTTTTTGGTGGTATTAAGACTTCTTTTCCCCTCTGTAATCTAAATAAGTAAATTACTATGACGTTTTTATTTTAGATTCTATTCAGACTCAACACCTAATATCATCATGTATCAGAGAGGAAAGGTGCTTGGATCAGCTGTCAGCTTGTATGTACTGATGATTTGATGATGTTCTAACAGGCCATGCTTATATTGGTTCTGAATGGTTGTTAAGAGAACCCTCTTTTTTTTTTTTCTTTCTTGGAGTAAGAGAGAAGAGGCTTTCTTCATTTCTCTTTGTGAATCCTCTACTTGTAAAATATTTTCACAGTTTATCAGTATATGTTGATTACATAATTTAACTTGTATTCTGTGTACCATCTCTAGGTTGATTAACCATGCTCAAATTGATCACAGACAGGGATGCATTTGCATACCAAAGTCCAGTTTTGTTGACAGTGTGTTGCGAAGTGGGTCATTTAAACTCTTGCACTACTAATTTCTCTACCTATAAATAGATGTTGTTCAGTTGCTAAATCATGCCCAAGTGTTTGCGACCCCATGGACCGCAGCACACCAGGCCTCCCTGTCCATCACCATCTCCCGGAATTTGCTCAAACTCATGTCCATCGAGTCAGTGATGCCATCCAACCATCTCATCTCCTGTTCCCTTCTCCTCCCACCGTCAGTCTTTCCTAGCATCAGGGGCTTTCCAATGATACTTTTCCATCATGTGGCCAAAGTATTGGAGTTTCAGCTTAAGCATCAGTCCTTCCAATGAATGTTCAGGACTGATTTCCTTTAGGATGAACTGGTTGGATCTCCTTGCAGTCCAAGGGACTCTCAAGAGTCTTCTCCAGCACCACAATTTGAAAGCATCACTTCTTCAGTGCTCAGCCTTCTTTACGCTCCAGCTCTGACATCCCTACATGACTAGTGGAAAAATAAGTAGTTGTGGTTTGACTTTGACTGTGTGGACCTTTGGGTAAATCTGATGCCTGCTTGCATCGAAACCAAAACTATTTTCCCGAGTATTAGTGTTCGTCGCTCAGTCGTGTCCAGCTCTTTGCGACCCCATGGCTCCTCTGTCCATGGGATTCTCCAGGAAGAATACTGGAGTGGGTCGCCATGTCCATCTCCGGGGATCTTCCTGACCCAGGGATCAGACACAGGTCAGATTCTCCACCTTTTGAGTCACCAGGGAAGCCTGTATACATATATCCAGTTCTTTTCAAGATCTTTTCTCCTATAGGTGGTAACAGAGTATTGAGTAGAGGTCCCCATGCTGTACAGTAGCTCTTTGTTGGCTATCTGTTTATATACATTAATTGTTGTTATTAAGTTGCTCAGTCATGTCTGACTCTTTGCAACCCCATGGACTGCAGCACTCCAGGCTTCTGTGTCCATTACCAACTCCTGGAGCTTCCTCAAACTCATGTCCATCGAGTCAGTGATGCCATCCAACCAGCTCATCCTCTGTCATCCCTCTCTGTAGTAATAGTTCCCTTCTGTTGACATGGTCCCCCCTCTACAGTAATAGTCCCCTTCTGTTGACATGGTCCCCCTTCTACAGTAATAGTCTGCTTCTGTTGACAAGGTCCCCCCTCTACAGTAATAGTCCCCTTCTGTTGTCATAATCCCCCCTCTACAGGAATACTCCTCTTCTATTGTCATACTCTCCCCTCTAAAATAATAGTTCCCCTTCTATAGTAATCAGTTCAGTTCAGTTCAGTCGCTCAGTCATGTCTGACTCTTCGCGACCCTATGAACTGCAGCACACCAGGCCTCCCTGTCCATCACCAACTCCCGGAGTTTACCCAAACTCATGTCCATCGAGTCGGTGATGCCATCCAGCCACCACATCCTCTGTTGTCCTCTTCTCCTCCTGCCCCCAATGCTTCCCTGCATTAGGGTCTTTTCCAATGAGTCAACTCTTCACATGAGGTGGACAAAATATTGGAGTTTCAGTTTCAACATCAGTCCTTCCAGTGAACACCCAGGACTGATCTCCTTTAGGATGGACTGGTTAGATCTCCTTGTAGTCCATGGGACTCTCAAGAGTCTTCTCCAACACCACAGTTCAAAAGCATCAATTCTTTGGTGTTCAGCTTTCTTCACCGTCCAACTCTCACATCCATGCATGACCACTGGGAAAACCATAGCCTTGACTAGACGGACCTTTGTTGGCAAAATAATGTCTCTGCTTTGCAATATGCTGTCTATGTTGGTCATAACTTTCCTTCCAAGGAGTAAGCGTCTTTTAATTTCATGGCTGCAATCACCATCTGCAGTGATTTTGGAGCCCCGAAAAATAAAGTCAGCCACTGTTTCCACTGTTTTTCCATCTATTTCCCATGAAGTGATGGGACCAGATGCCATGATCTTACTTTTCTGAATGTTGAGCTTTAAGCCAACTTTTTCACTCTCCTCTTTCACTTTCATCAAGAGGCTTTTTAGATCCTCTTCGCTTTCTGCCATAAGGGTGGTGTTGTCTGCATATCTGAGGTTATTGATATTTCTCCTGGCAATCTTGATTCCAGCTTGTGCTTCTTTCAGCCCAGCGTTTCTCATGATGTACTCTAGTATTGTTTAATATTCCATGGGCTTCCCTGATAGCTCAGCTGGTAAAGAATCCACCTGCAATTCTGGGTACCATGGTTCAATTCCTGGGTTGGGCAGATTCCCTGGAGAAGTAACTGGCTACCAGCTCCAATATTCTTGGGCTTGCTTTGTGGCTCAGCTGGTAAAGAATCCGCCTGCAATTCAGGAGACCCTGGTTTGATCCCTGTTGGGAAGATCCCCTAGAGAAAGTGAAAGGCTACCCATTCCAGTATTCTTGCCTGGAGAATCCCATGGACAGAGGAGCCTGGTGGGCTACAGTCCACGGGGTCACAAAGAGTCGGACATGACTGAGTAACTAACAGTTTCACTTCCATATCTATCCTGCTAGCTAAGTATAGTTGATCATCTCTGTCTCTGTCATCTAAGTCTGTCATTTATTTATCCATCTGCCCATCCGTCTATCTACGAATAGCCTATCTTCTCTGTCTGACTGTCGTCCAATTATCACGTGTCTCTCCATCCATTCATCCATCTATCCACCCATGTAAGCACACTCTACCATTTACAGTTATGTATCTCTCATCTACTTAGATCATTCTGTCCACCCACCCATTCTATCCATCCACTTATCTGCTCTGTCAGCTACATCTGTCTGTCTGTCTCTCCATCCATCCATCCACCCATCCATCCATCCATTCGTTGATTCTCTTTCTCCAAAGAACTGTGATTGGTGCAGCAGCTACGTGGCTTTGGAGTCATTGCATTTTATAACTTTGCTGAGCCTCAGTGGACGCATTTTTAAAATAAGGACAAGCATGTCTACCTCCTCGTGTTGTGATGAAAATTAAGTGTGGTGGTTTTTGTAACATGGTGGGTGTATTCCTTGCAACATAGTGTGTGATAAAAGAATGGTTATGATTGCATTGATAAAGCAGTCTACCACTGAGGACTCTTTGGTTAATCTGGAACTGTCCCTCTCCCCTAGGGATACTTGAAGATGAAAGAGGGTTGACACCATCTTCAGGGATTTGCTTGAGGGGAGCTTAAGGCTCTTAGCTGTTGCTGTTTTCGTCTCTGAGTCATGTCTGACTTTTTTGCGAGCCCCGTGGACCACTGCTTGCCAGTCTCCTCTGCCCATGAAATTTCCCAGGCAAGAATACTGGAGTGGCTTGCCATTTCCTCCTTCAGGGAACTTTCTTGCAGCAGAAATCGAACCTGCCTCTCCTGCTTTGCAGGCGGATTCTTCACCACTGAGCCACCAGAGAAGCCCTTTAAGGCCCTTACTCGCACATGACTAATTATTGGGTGGACCATTTTAGCCCTGTCACTGAGAGGGATGGAAGATCTGTGAAGACAAATGGCTTAGCTTCTAGCTATCGCAGCTCTGTGTATCTAAGAAGCCCCGACTTGGGGTGAGGGCAAAGGTGGGATCCGGGCGTCTAGCCGTTGTGTGGGCTCAAACACAGTCCTGGATTGTGACGGGATTTTGGAGAGCAGAGGATATAGCAGTGCGTGGGCTTTGTAATAAGACAGAGCATAATACTGACACCCTTTTAGCTCTCATTCTCACCAGATTTGCCAGACTGTCTTGGCTAGAAGCGTGTCACAGTTTCTACGTGCAGAAAACAGGAGGCGGAGATCTGATGACTCTTGGGGAGGGGGTGATGTCAGCATGGTGTGCGGGTGTCTGCCACAGATTTCCTCTGTGTGGCTTTTCTCCATGGATTTCTCGTCAAATAGCATTGCTCAACCAACACAGGCTCATTGAAAGTGGAAGTGAAAGTCGCTCAGTCATGTCCGACTCTTTGCGACCCCTTGGACTATACAGTCTATGGAATTCTCCAGGCCAGAACACTGGAGTGGGTAGCCTTTCCCTTCTCCAGGGGATCTTCCCAATCCAGGGATTGAACCCAAGTCTCCTGCACTGCGGGCAGATTCTTCACCAGGTGAGCCACCAGGGAAGCCCAAGAATACTGGAGTGGGCAGCCTATCCCTTCTCCAGAGGATCTTCCCAACCCGGGAATCAAACCAGGGTCTCCTGCATTGCATTATACATTTTAACCATTGTTATATGTCAGTTATATCCCAATACGCCTGGAATAAGAAACCCATATGGTGATGTTATAAAAGCAGGTCCCCAGGGGTCGCAAAGAGCGGGACACGGCTGAGTGACTGGCAGTTTCACTCTACTCTTTGATACCCTTCTGTTGCATTGAGCGTGCAGCCCCAGGTAATGCTGTGCTGTTCCATTTTTGGGGTGTGAGCCCTCTGTTAGGTCACACAGGCTTACCTCTGGCGTGTTGGCCTCCCATTTGCTGCATTTCTGTGCAACATCACGGTGCTGTGAACAAATCTCATTTTTTGACGTGTGTGCCTGATATGTGATGCTTACTGAAGTGAGATGGTCACAGTTTGTTGAAGCAAAGACTCCCTGCAGAAAACAGAGATGGGCACGATCATTCAGGGCCATTCCTCAACGCTAGCCTTACTTATTGTCCCTCAAATGAATCTCCTGTCTGGTATAGAGGTTCTTCCTCCCCCTCCACCCTCCCACCCAAATAGTGCATCTTACATTCTCAGTAATAATAATAATAAAAAAAGGTCATTTAAGTCTGCACCATTGGTGACCTTGCGCTCCTTTGATGATTAAGTTCTCAGATTTATTCTGCCTCTGAAACCCAACTGGATGAGTGTCAAGGACACACTGCTCTTCTGTCCCACACAGGCTGCTCACATGGCAGAGTCAATTTGGGGAGCTACAGGCGCGTCGTGGATGTCGGGCAGCTCTTAATTAAAGCTGCGACGTCCTTGGCAGGCTCTGTCCTACTGTCTCTGCCTCTCGCGGGTTGTTCTTGACGATGTTCCGTTCTAATGAGTGCTTTCTAATGAATGGAGCGTGGCTGAGAGACTCTACCCCCAACTATGTACATGTGACCGTCAGGCACCTGTTAGCGGTGATGGGCCGGAGGGGGGCCGCTTCAGTGCTCAGCTGTCTAAGGACCGAGTTAGAAGATTTAAATAGAGAGGAGGATTTGCAAGACCTACACGTCCAAGATTCCTCAGGATGCATCCAAAACCCTCATTAGTGCGCTGAGGCGGAGAACACGATGTACTTGTCAGCCACGGCATGTTTCCCTGGACCCTCTGCCAACTCACCACCGAGTAAGTTGGCTGCTCACGGAACGAATTCTTCCAATTAATTGCAACTGGGGTTTCCCAGGCTTCACCCGTAGGATCTTGGTATGGATTCCCTGTTGTTGTTCGGTTGCCAAGTCGTGTCCGACTCTTTTCAACCCCAGGGACTGCAGCACCCCAGGCTTCCACGTCCTTCACCATCTCCCAGAGTTTGATCAAACTCACGTCCATCGAGTCAGTGATGCTGTCCAACCATCTCATCCTCTGCCGTCCCCTTCTCCTGCCTTCAATCTTTCCCAGCATCAGGGTCTTTTCCGATGAGTCAGTTCTTCGCATCAGGTGGCCAAAGCATTGGAACTTCAGCCTCAGCATCCATCCTTCCAGTGAATATTCAGGACTGATCTCCTTTAGGATGGACTGGTTGGATCTCCTTGCAGTCCAAGGGACTCTCTTCTCCCGCACCGCAGTTTCAAAGCATCCGTTGTTTACCGCTCAGCCTGCTTTGTGGTCCAGCTCTCACATCTGTACATGACAACTGGTAAGGGCATAGCTTTGACTCTGCAGACCTTTGTCGGCCAAGTGATGTCTCTGGTTTTTAAAATGCTGTCTTGGGCAGCTCTTTAGCTACTCCACATGTTGAGTTGCTTGTGGGTGTCCTTGCTTTTGGGACCTGAAGGTGAGCTGGCTTTTTCCGCCCCCTGCTATTCACAGGTACCACCTTAGCATATAGATCTTTCCAGGAGACCTATTATACTTAGTTTTGCCAGAAGCTTCAGTTTGCCCAAATAATACAATACTCCATACAGAACTGACAAAGCTACACTTTACCAATATGAGCTCCATAATGGCTTGGTAAAAATATCTAATTCTTGTAGATTGCTGATGAAGATGAGTGGTCTGCTGTCGTTGTTTAGCTGCTAAGTGGTGTCCGACTCTTTGAGACCCTAAGGACTGTAGCCATCCAGGCTCCCCTGACCATGGGACTCTCCGGGCAAGAATATTGGAGTGGGCTGCCATTTCTTTTTCCAGGGGATTTTCCCAACCCAGAGGTCGAACTCACATCTCCTGCCTTAGCAGGCAGACTCTTTATCCCTGGGAGGCCCTTAGTATTTTTTTCATGGATGGAGAAGAGCATGGCAACCCACTCCAGTATTCTAGCCTGGAGACTCCCAAGGACAGAGGAGCCTGGCGGGCTGCAGTCCAGGGGCTATCAGCTGGACACAACTGAGGGGGTAACACACACCCATTTGGGTGCCCTGCTCGAGCCCGAAGCTCCCCGAGAGAGTCACTTAGGTATCTCTGGATGCACAGCTTGTAAACAAAACAAGGCTGAGACCTCCCGCTCCAGACAGAACTGACCTCCATGACCGAAGCATGAAACCTTCTGGGTAAGCCAACCTGTCTCTAAGGGACCCTTCCCTGGTCTGATTCACAGGTTCCTCTTGTGTCCCAGACACTTTCGCGGAACGGGCTTCGGACACACCTAGGGCCAAAGGGCACAGTCCCATGAACTGAAACGTCGACAGCATTATTGAATTTTTTGCTCCGCGTGTCTGGGAGGCTCCATTGCACCCAGGTGAACATCCTGGACACCGGTCATCTCACTGTGGATCAACAGCGGTGAACACGAGGAGGTGATGCTTGCTGGATCGTGCGGGTAAGCACTCAGAGAAAAACATTTTTATGGAACCCAGGTTGAGCTCCATTTGTGTTGTGAGCAAACACTATATGCTAAGGCTGCACTTCAAATCAGAGACTGATAAAAAAAATGAGAAAATGTTCCTGGTGTTTGAGGGGGATGGTGGTGGATGCATAGGAGCTAAGTGAACCCTCTTGCTACGATTTCTTCTTTTCTTAAATGTCCTAGAGTGAGTTCAAGGTCTCATTTGCCATGCACGAGAGATAGGGGTAACGGTTAATTGGAGAGAATAAATTACAGAAATTATATCTACATTTTGGTCCCAGAAGATTCCTGTTTTTCTTCCATAGAAGCGTCTGACCTCCTGCTCCTTTAATTATCTCCTCGGCCTCAGTAAGTTAATTGGTGGAAGGTGTCAGAAGCGCTTAAGACCAAAATACACTTCCTAACTTGGTTTGTTCTCATCCTCATTAATTTTTCGAAGCCTGTTTCAAAGTCACAAATACTATCATCTCCCTAATTTTGTAATATGGCAGAAGAGAAGAAAAGACTGGCTTTGGGGATTAGAATCTCACTTGGAAATGGAAACAGGGGCCCTTAAAAAAAAAGCAATGGTTTGAAATGTCTATGCATTTAAAAATTGAGTATTTTTCCTGGGTGTTCTCTGAATGGGGACAGAGCATATTGGATTTGACGGTAGTCTATTTTTCTTGAGGGCGAATTCATTTTTCTTGAGTTGCGTAGGAGTCGCTGTAGCTTTAAATCAGAGATGCTGCGGCCGAGCTGGGCACATATGGGCCATAAAATACCCAGGTTGGAGCTGATTGGGATATCAAATGGTGGGAAGATGACCCAGGGTGACAAGAGAATAGGTTTACCTTGTCTGAGAAAAGGAGATGTTGTTCCTCTTCCATGTAGGATGACTTATTAATGAGAACAGCTGCAAATGCCGTGGCTTGTGGAAGACAATGAGTGGGGAAAATGTTATCTTTAAGGAGAAGTCAGAAACTTCTTCCTTTCCTTTCCTTTTTTTTTTTTTTTTAAGAGAAAACAGGTAAATTAGACCTTTGGAAGTTGTTGTTTGGTTATAAGTCTTGTCTGACTGTTTTCGACCCCCATGGACTGACTGCAGCATGCCAGGCTCCTCTGTCTTCCACCGTCTCCTGGAGTTTGTTCAGACTCATGTCCATCGAGTCGGTGATGCCATCCGAACAGCTCATCCTCTGCCGTCCCCTTCTCCTCCTGCCCTCAATCTTTCCCAGCATCAGGGTCTTTTCAAATGAATCGGCTCTTCGCATCAGGTGGCCAAAAGGTTGGAGTTTCAGCATCAGCATCAGTCCTTCCAGTGAACACCCAGGACTGGTCTCCTTTAGGATGGACTGGTTGGATCTGCTTGCAGTCCAAGGGACTCTCAAGAGTCTTCTCCAACACCACAGTTCAAAAGCATCCATTCTTCAGTGCTCAGCTTTGTTTATACTCCAGCTCTCACATCCATACATGACCACTGGAAAAACCATAGCTTTGACTAGACGGACCTTTGTTGGCAGAGTGATGTCGCTGCTTTTTGATACCTTGTCTAGGTTTCTCATAGCTTTTTTCCAAGGAGCAAGCATCTTTTCATTTCATGGCTGCAGTCACCATCTGCAGTGATTCTGGAGCCCAGGAAAATAAAATCTTTCTCTGCTTCCACTTTGGCCCTGTGCCAAGTTAGCTGACCATTGGCAGGGCATTTGATTATAAACTAAAAGGGTGGGCAGAATGTCAGGTTACAACATGGACTGGAATGGGGTGACAGTGAACCTCCAGCTGTCCACCATTGTGACTCCTCTAGAAAGCGCAGTTTGTGAGAGAGAATGGACGAGCTTGTTTTTTTCCCTTCTGTTTCACACACTTTGGGTGAGGCGGGCACAGCTGGAGTATAAGCAAGAACAAATATTTGTGCTTTGCTGTGATTTCCGGCCATCTGATCCCATCTTGATATTTGAGAGCCGGTTTCTTCTGCTCCCATCCCCAGGCAGTTTACATTATAAAACAAAGCCGCATAGATCAGCAGTGATTAAACAGCAAGCCTTGACGACCCAGAGCAAGCTTTTTTCCCCCCTGTGTGAGAATTGCACAGCGCAGAGCCTCTCCTGGGTGCTTGGGGAAGAAATTCAATGCCCTCCAAGGCTAGAAACAAGAGGGGTGGAGTCCTGTTAACTTCAGGCATATTCCTCAGGAATAAAGATTGCAGTGGGGGTGTGAGAGGGTGAACCTGATGCTGTAAACTCAGGATGCCAAAGGTCTTTTTAAATAAATCGTAGCCCCACTGCCCCACCTCAGAACTGCCATCTGGATTGAAAAGTCCTGTGTCCGTGTAAATCCCAAACTCCCTAACTGTCCCTCCTCTTAGTCTCCCCTCCCCCATCCCATAACCATAAATTCTTTCTCTAACTCTGCAAGTCTGTTTCTGTTTTGTAGGTAAGTTCATTTGTATCATTTCTTTTTAGATTCCACATATAAGGCTTGTTACACTTCTGCTTCTCTGTGCAGCAGGCCCTTGCTGGTTCTCCATGGTAAATCCAGCCGTGTGTCCATGTCCATCCCAGACTCCCTGACTATCCCTTCCCCCATCCTTCCCCCTGGGAACCATAAGGTTATTACAGAGTACTGAGCAGAGTTCCCTGTGCTGTCCAGCAGGTCCTTGCTGGTTCTCCATGGTAAATACAGCCGTGTGTCTATGTCCACCCTAGACTCCCTGACTATCCTTCCCCCATCCCTCCCCCTGGGAACCATAAGGTTATTACAGAGTACTGAGCAGAGTTCCCTGTGCTGTCCAGCAGGCCCTTGCTGGTTCTCCATGGTAAATACAGCAGTGTGTCCATGTCCATCCCAGACTCCCCAGCTATCCCTCCTCCCGTCCTTCTCCCTGTCCCCATTAGCCATAAGTTCTGTCTCTAACTCTGTAATTCTGCTTCTGTTTTATAAATAAGTTCATTTGTGCCATTCCTTTCTAGATTTCACAAATAAGGGCTGTTACACTTTTGCTTCTCTGGCTGACATCCTTCACTGAGTATAGCAATCTCTAGGTCCACCCATGTTGCTGCAAATGGCATGGTTTCATTCTTTTTAACGAGTGTGTAATATTCCATTACACACAGACACACACACACACACACACACCCCACATCTTCTTTATCCATTCCTCTGTTGATGGACATTTAGGTTGTTTCCATGTCTTGACTATTGTGAATAGGGCAGCAATGAACATTAGAGTGTGTGCATCCTTTCAGATAGTGTAAAAAATTCAGCCTCTTTATGGTGTAATTCACATAAGACAAATACAAAAAAAAAAGTACCCTCATAAAGGACACAGTTTTATGGGTTTTGACATTTACTCAAGTTTAATCACGAAAAAACCCAAAGATACATCCTGCTTCCATCCCTTTAAAATATTCTCTTGATTCTCTGAAATCAGTCCCCTTCTACCCTTCACATTATTTGGAAGGTAGAGATTTTTTTTTTTTTTTTGGTTCTAGCTTTGATTTCAGCAGTCTTTTCTAAATTTTAGTATGAATGGAATTATTAGTTTGTTGGATTTTTTCTCTGATTATTTCCCCCCACTGCTTAAAGCTACTTCTGAGATGTGTCTCCTAGGTGCCATGCCGATGGCATCACCACCATTGCCATAACTAACTGGTTAGAATGTCTAGACTTGGGTACTATATGCCCCTCAGTTGTTTCAACTCTTTGCGATCCCATGGACCACAGCATGCCAGGCTCCCCTGTCCTTGACCATCTCCCAGAGCTTGCTCAAACTCATGTCCATCGAGTTGGTGATGTCCAACCATCTCATCCTCTGTCGCCCTCTACCCCTCCGCCTTCAATCTTTCTCTGCATCAGGGTGTTTTCTAATGAGCTGGCTCTTCATATCAGGTGGCCAAAGGATTGGAGCTTCAGCTTCAGCATCAGTCCTTCCAATGGATATTCAGGGTGGCTTTCCTTTAGGATGGACTGATTTTCCCTCCTTGTTGTCCAAGGGACTCTCAAGAGTCCTCTCCAGCACCACAGTGCAAAAGCATCAATGATCAATAGGTCTCTGCATTATGGACCAAATGTATGGGACACCCGAAACACTCGTATATTGAAATCCTAACCCCCAAGGAGGTAATAGTTAGAGATGAGTTCTTTGTGGGGTGACTGGGTCAAGAGAGTGGAGCCCTTTGGAAATGACTGAAGTGAATTTTTAAAGTATAGCTAGAAAGCAAATAGGGAGGCAACATGCCAAGTAAAATACTCAGTTCATCCACAAAGAAGGCATGCAGAATGAAGGGGGGCGGCAGAATATACAGGACAAAAACTACAACAGATATATAGGAAGGTGGTAGAATTAAGCTAATGATGGTCTGAGTGTTTGCCACCCTTCAGACTGTATTCCTCCAGGCTCCTCTGTTCATGGGATTCTCTGGACAAGAATACTGGAGTGGGTTGCCATGTGCTTCTCCAGGGGACCTTGCCAACCCAGGGATCGAAACTGGGTCTCCTGCTTTGCAGGTAAATTCTTTACCGTCTGAGCCATCAGGGAAGTGACGGTATTACTATGCTATCTAAATAAGACAGACATTGTCCAACAGGATGGACACATGAAACAAGAAGAACCAAGACACTCTCTCTATAGGAAGGAGAATAGTTAAGTATTTCCCCAGAAGGGGCTAAAAGTAAACCACAGAGGAGGAAACTGGATGAAGATATTAACTGTAGGAAAATGGAGAAAGTTTGTAAACATCAGATGAAGTAGACTTCAGGCCAAGAGTGATTAGCTGGGATAGAAGGAGACCTTGCAGATGGTCCTGTGGCTAAGACTCTGATCACCCACTGCAGGGGCCCGGTTTGATCCGTGGTCAGGGAACTAGATGCCACATCAGATCCCACAGTAGATAGCACCCTGCTGCAGCTAAGAGCTCACACACGGCAAGTAAGGCTAGTACGTGGTGCAGCTAAGACCTTGAACAGCCAAATAAATAAAGCAAAACAAAGAAAATGGAGATGTCTTTCATTGACATGGTCTGTTAAAAGTCTCCTGCAGTTAAACAAAACTCTAAATTGGTTCAGCCGCTGCGAAAAACAGTACTGAGTTTTCTCAAAAAAAAAAAAAAAAAAAAAAACTAAAAAGAGAAAGACCATGTGACCCAGCAGTTCCACCCTTGGGTATGTATCAGAACGACAACAACAACAAAAAACGCCTGCTAATTCAAATACACACTTGCATCCCCCTGTTCATAGCAGTACTGTTTATAGTAGCTAAGATAAGGAAGCAACCTAAGTGTCCATGAGCAGAGGAGTGGATAAAGACCATGTGGTACACACACGCAACGGAATATTACTCAGCCATAAAAACAACCAAAATGAAATAATGCCATTTGCAGTAACGTGGGTGGACTTCAGCTCAGTCGCTCAGTCGTGTCCGACTCTCTGCGACCCCATGAAAAGCAGCACGCCAGGCCTCCCTGTCCATCACCAACTCCCAAAGTTAGCTCAAACTCAAGTCCATCAAGTTGGTGATGCCATCCAGCCATCTCATCCTCTGCCGTCCCCTTCTCCTCCTGCCTTCAGTCTTTCCCAACATCAGGGTCTTTTCCAGGGAGTCAGTTCTTTGCATCAGGTGGCCAAAGGACGTATCTACTATTTCATAATAGGTATGTAATAGATACTATTTTCATAATAGATACTGTATTTGTACATTTTAAAATCTTAGTCTGCCTTTATAAATATTTCCTTAGGATTGTTATATATGTTGCTGTTTAGTTGCTCAGTTGTGTCCAACTCTCTGCGACCCTGTCCGTGGGATTCTCCAGGCAAGAAGACTGGCGTGGGTTGTCATTTCCTCCTCCAGGGGATCTTCCTGACCCAGCAGTCGAACCTGTGTCTCCTGCATCGCAGGCGGATTCTTTACTGTCTGAGCCACCTAGGGAGCCTCCTCTGCAGGAAAGGAGGAGGTGATACTGTGTAAAAACCTAGCCTTGAGCTGCAGCGGCGGACAGCACAGCGTGGATCGCTGCAGAAGACCACCTTTGCGAGGACCAGCGGCATCTCCCCGCGTGAAGACAGGACTCTCCGTAGACGTTGTCTCGACTTTCATAAACTGCCATTTGGTTCCTGCAATTCCTCCACCTCTAGGCCACTTCACTGTCTGCCTCCCACACACCTTCGCCTGTGGCTGCGAGGTTGTCAGAAGTGAATAGTTTGTGTCTCTGAAAGTGAGCCAGTTGAATTCACCCAGGAGATGTGATGTTCGGGTGCATTTCTGCCTCACAATTAATGGACTATATATATATTTTTTAAATGGGTTAATAATATGGTTCCTCCAGAGAAGAAGAAGGAAAAAAACATTGCAAGCGCCTGCACCTATTCCTGATGTTTTAAACCATCTCACAGAAGGAAACATGAGTGGAAAAATAGACGTCGCTGTTCCCTCCATCAGCACCTCCATTGCTTCCCTGCAAACAGGTTCATCCGTCCCATTTTTCTAGATTCCACGTGCAATATTTGCTTTCCCCTTTCTGACTGACTCTGTATTACAGGTTTGTGGACGCAGCAGAGGAAGGAGAGGGGGGTGACGAGTTGAGAGAATATGGCTGATTCACCTTGTTGTACAGCGGAGAACCAAGACAGCATTACAAAGCAATTTTCCTACAACTGAAAATACGTTTAAAAAGATAATTTCTGTGGGATTTCTGACCAACAACAACAACAATAATAATAAGGATAGAGTAACCTCAATCAAATTATGAGGCAACATGACATGAACCCAGATTGGGACAACTTCCTGAAAAAATAATAATAATCTTCAAAAAACTGAGTCATAAAAGAGGAAGCCTGGAACTATTTCAGATTAAAAAGGGCTAAAGAGACATGACAGTGAAGCGCCAACACGTGATCTTGGAGCATTAATTGGAACGTCTAGGTGATGGGTTTATGATGAAATTTTTGTATTATTCTGAGTAAATTTTCTGGGTGAAATAATTAAAAGGTTTTAAAATGAAGAAAAAAATTTGCCAAGTGTTTAATTTTTTAAGGGTTTTTTTTTTTGATGTGGGCCACTTTTAAAATCTTCATGGAATTCATTATAATATTTGTTGTTGTTGTTTGTGGTCCAGAGGCTGAGAACTGCTAAACGCAACCAGCTCCAAAGAGGTCAGTTGTTCTTGTTGCCTCAGTCGTGTCCGACTCCTTGTGACCCCCACGAACTGCAGCACACCAGGCTTCCCTGTCCTTCACTATCTCCCGGACCTTGCCTCAGTGATAAAGAGACAGAGCCTTCGCTAATATTTCTGCATCTCTTCATGCTCCTTCGCTGATATTTTGCATCAGATGGGCACTCAGAAATATTTTTTTTTTTTACTAAAAACTGACCACCCATCTGAGACCAACACGCAGTTGCAGCCTTTCATCTCAGCTTTGACAGTGAAGCTCTGGGTTAGGTTCTCACACGTCTTTGGAGCTGTGGGATGGATGTGGCTACTGTTGTACGACCTTCTCTGAACTCTTAGCCATCTTAGCATTTGTACAGTATAGTTATAAATGGTACTGTGGAGATGACTGTAATATTAAGACCTTCGTACTTCAGTCTTATTATCTTCAACCCTGTGTTTTATCTCACAGCTCACCCGCTCATGGATAATGGCTCTCCTCCTGCTGCCACACAAACTCCTATTCATCCATCAAAACCCCAACTACATGTTACCATCTCTGGGAAGCTTTCCCCCCCCCGCCACCCTTGTATCTGTTTATCAAGTCCTGTGAGAATCTTTTGTTGATTCTGGTACCGTCTCTGTAGTTTGAGCATTTCTCTGAATTTACACGTCACATTCTCACTGATTGGGCATCCCTGGTGGCCTGCAGTGCAGGAGGGGAAGATTCCCCTGGAGAAGGGACTGGCTACCCACTCCGGTATTCTTTCCTGGAGAATCCCCTGGACAGAGGAGCCTGGGGGGCTATAGTTCATGGGGTTGCAAAGAGTTGGACGGTATTGAGTGACTAATGCTTTCTCATCGACTACGCATGTGATTACCTCCCTCTTAGCCTGTGAGATGCGTTACGGGTAGAGATTCTATACATTTATTTTGTGTTTATTTTATTCATTCATTCACTTTGTCACTCCTCTAACCTTCAGTGTTGGGCATATGGCCTGAAACGTGGCAGGGGAAAATGTAGCTGAATTTCCATTGTATTGCAATGGTTTCCCAAATACTCTGGAGGATGCTGCTAAAAATCCTACAATGCATGGAACACGCTCCAGGGCAAAGAATCGTCAGATTCAAAGGAAGACTTAGTATCCATATTTCTAAACCCCGATTCTATTAAATTCTCAGTCATGGCAAATTCTGTCGTGTAATGTGATATTTCTCAAAGCACCAAAGAACTAACTGTTCAACGCGTGTAGAGACAGTATGTCAAAAGTAGTGTTATTTGATAAGTTGATACTTGTTGATTAATTGAAGAAGTTTATTAACCTTATGGGGCTTCCCAGGTGGTTCACTGATAGAGAACCCACCTGCCAGTGTAGGAGACACAGGTTCGATCCCTGGGTGGGGAAGATCCCTTGGAGGAGGGCATGGCAACCCACTCCAGTATGCTTGCTTGGAGACTCCCATGGACAGAGGAGCCTGGCGGGCTACAGTCCACGGGGTCACAAAGAGTCAGACATGACTGAGTGACTTTAATACACAACTGCTGTCCTTAGACAGCCGAGCAGCTCATTAACTTCTTACATTTTATGTGAATTTTTTTCTTTTTTGAAACTATACGTGGGCTTTGTTCCAGAAATATGTTTTCCAAAGCCTTTATTTCCAGAATAAAATCTGGGGAAATGTATCTGGTGTGATTAATCACTCTCTCATGTCCTTACTCTTTGTCATGTTAGAAATAAATCCTTTGGTATTTTCTCCGCATACCTTTTCTGTAATCACTTCAAACTATGAGCAAGAAGAATGGCACAGAGAGTTTTATCTAATTTTTTTTCTTCCTACCCTTGTGGACACACGATCCTTTTTGTCAAAGTGAAGAATGACACAAAATGCACAATCCAGCACATATTTCTGGTGAAAAGATCTCGGAACTGTGTTTAAAATGGGCCAGGGAGTTCCCTGGTGGACCAGTGGTTAGGACTCCATACATACATCCACTGAGAGGGGGTAAGGGTTTCATAATGATTGAGGGCAAGAGGAGAAGCGGACGACAGAGGATGAGATGGTTGGATAGCATCACTGACTCGATGGACATGAGTTTGAGTAGGCTCCGGGAATTGGTGATGGACAGGGAGGCCTGGCGGTCTGCAGTCCATGGGATCGAAGAGAGCCGGACATGACTGAGCAACTGAACAGAAACAACAGGGAACTAAGATCCCACGTGCCATGAGGTGTGCCCAAAAATAAAACAGCACAGAATTCGAATGACATGCGCTAGAATACAAGGACAAATCTGCCATGTATGGTGATAGAGCCCTATATTCTCCCTGCCGCCATAGATACAGAAGCAGTTTCGCTTTTATTTACTCTGCCATTATTCAGAAGACTTGAAACGCAGGCCAGTGGGTGAGAGAGATGTTTGTGCACCTTGATCTCAGCTGTCATAAGGCTCACAGGCCAGACAGAATCGAGGGTCTCCATCTCGTACTATATTCTGATGAGAGAAGGTGCCTGGTCTCGTTGGGTGGGTCAGGGCGATGTGGCAGAGGTGAGGGGTGGCTGAGAAGTGTGAGAAGGTTTGACGGTAGCCTTGCGTAGAGGGTGGGCTTGCCTGGAGGCTCAGATGGTTAAATAATCTGCCTGCAATGCCAGAGACCCGGGTTCCATCCCTGGGTCGGGAAGATGCCTTGGAGAAGGGAGTTGACAACCCACTCCAATACTGTTGCCTGGGAGAATCCCATGGACAGAGGAGCCTGGCGGGCTAACAGTCCATAAAGCCACAAAGAGTGAACACGACTCAGTGACTAATGCTTTCAGCTTCACACTTGCATAGAGGTTGAGTGGATAAAGCTCAGCCTGTTAATAAACACTGAGAAATGTTTGTGGACACAGTAAAGCACAACCAATTCTTTAGTCTTCCTCTTGTTTTAAATTAATTTTTATTGGCTATCGAGAAGCAGTCAGAGCAGTGAATCAAAGGTACACTTGCAGAAAGCATTCACATTTAATACCCATTTCCAAGAAATTGAGTATCTAGCTCCCAAATTACAGAGTCCTCGTTTTTATTTCTCTTGCCCTTGACATTTTAAAATTAGTTTATATTGGACTATAGGTTCTTTACAGTGTTATGTTAGCTTCTGATGTACCACAAAGGGAATCAGCCGTATGTATATATACAGCCCCTCTTTGTTGGATTTCCTTCCCGTTCAGATGGCATAGAGCACTGAGTTGAGTGCCCTGTGCTGTTCAGTAAATTCTCATTGCTGCTGTTGTTCCATCCCTCAATCGCATCCGACTCTTTGTGACCCCATGGACTGCAGCACACCAGGCCTCCCTGTCCTTCACCATCTCCCGGACTTTACTCAAACCCATGTCCATCGAGTCGGTGATGCCATCCAACCATCTCATCCTCTGTCGTCCCCTTCTCCTCCTGCCCTCAATCTTTCCCAGCATCAGGGTCTTTTCTAATGAGTCAGTTCTTCACATCAGGTGGGCAAAGTATTGGAGCTTCAGCATCAGTCCTTCCAGTGAATATTCAGGACTGATCTCCTTTAGGATGGACTGGTTGGGTCTCCTTGCAGTCCAAGGGACTCTCAAGAGTCTTTTCCTACACCACAGTTCCAAAGCATCCATTCTTTGGCGCTCAGCTTCCTTTATGGTCCAGCTCTCACATCCACACAGGCCTACTGGAAAAACCATGGCTTTGACTATGCGAACCTTGGTCTGCACTGTGATATCTCTGCTTTTTCATACACTGTCTAGGTTTGTCATAGCTTTTCTTCCAAAGAGCAAGTGCCTTTTAATTTCAGGAGGGACGCTGGGAAACAGACAAACTCCAGAGAGGTTTTCCAAGTGGGATTGCCGAGGTGTGCTGACTCATGGGATCTCGACAGAAGAGTTGATTCTTAGACACTTTGGCCTTGGAAAGTGACTGGAGCGATCCAAACTGGGACAAGGAACTCTGGGATGCCAAAGTCACCAGTCGTTTGCTGGCAGCAAGGAGTACATGGTGCAGTTTGGACAGAGAGAGTGACAATAAAAAAAAAATAAATAAAAATAAAACAAAATGGACAGGGTGAGTGATAAGGGATGGGGGCATCCAAATTAGCATGCCTTGTAGGTGGTAGAAAATAAAAACGAGAAGATGGAAAAATAGTTCAGCCCAGCAATCCCACTGCTGGGCAAACACACCGGGAAAACCAGAATTGAAAGAGACACGCGTACCCCAATGCTCATCAAGCACTATTTATAATAGCCAGGACGTGGAAACAACCTAGATGTCCATCGGCAGACGAACGGATAAGAAAGCTGTGGTGCATATACACAATGGAATATTAGTCAGCCATTGAAAAGAATACATTTCAATCAGTTCTAATGAGGTGGATGAAACTGGAGCCTATTATACAGAGTGAAGTAAGTCAGAAAGGAAAACACCAATACAATATACTAACGCATATATATGGAATTTAGAAAGATGCTAACAATAACCCTGTATGCGAGACAGCTAAAGAGACGCAGATGTACAGAACAGTCTTTTGGATTCTGGGAGAGGGCAAGGGTGGGATGATCAGAGAGAATAGCATTGAAGCATGTATATTATCATATGTGAAACAGATCGCCAGTCCACGTTCAATGCATGAGACAGGGTGCTCAGGGCTGGTGCACCAGGATAACCCTGGGGAATGGGATGGGGAGGGAGGTGGGAGGGGGGTTCAGGATGGGGAACACATGTACACCCATGGCTGATTCGTGTCAATGTATGGCAAAAACCACCACAATATTGTAATTACCCCCCAACTAAAATAAATAAATTAAATTAAAAAAAAGAATAAATAGTTCAGAAACTGCAACTGGATGTTTTGAGGGTGATGACCCATATTCCCCTTCTTCATGCCAAGGCTTCTGTATTTTCTCTAGAGATGATCGTAGCCTTGTGGGAACAGATCCCGATTTGCCTCTTTCCTGGGGAAGTACTGAAAGTTGGAAGAGATTAGCTCTTATGCATGATGATGAAAACAGACTTGGAACAGAGCCCTTCCACTCTTCATCCATTCCCCCCCTGGGACTACTAATTTCCTGATGCTTCGAACAGACACGCTAACTCCACGGTCATGTTTGGTAAGCTGGACAACTTTTCTTATGGGCAGGGCACTTCCTTTCTCTAAAGTAAAATTTATTCTTGGAGTTTAGTTGCTAATGTCGTGTTAGCTTTTGCTGTACAACAAACTGAATCGGCGGTAGATACACATATGTGTCCCATCCCTCCTGAACCTCCAGCCCCGAGTCCACCCCCCTAGGTCATCACAGACCACCCAGCTGAGCTCCCAGGCTATACAGCAACTCCCCACCGGGCAGGGCACTTCTGTATCCCACGACTGGCCTTAAGTAGTCAGCAATTATAAGTCTTGTTTGTTCCGTTGGTTGCACTGGTTGTTTTTGGGTCAGTGTGTGTTTGGCGAATATCCTTTCCAGATAAGCTTTGGTTTCTTAACACAAGTGTGTTAGCTTCTGATATGAGCAGGCCAATTTCTACCTCCCCTGCTCCAAATGGGCAGTATGTATATTTTGATTGTAAACTATTAGTTCTTGGAAAAATACTTGAGTGCTACAGGAGGGGAGTAAAACCGTATTGACATGCCGCTGGGTTAGTCTTAGCATCTAACGGGAAAGGGGAGTTTGGACTTTGAGTTATTCCTATCAAATCTTCTATGAGACAGAGATCCAACCAGTCCATCCTAAAGGAAATCAGTCCTGAATATTCATTGGAAGGACTGATGCTGAAGCTGAAACTCCAATCCTTTGGCCACCTGAGGCAAAGAAACGACTCACTGGAAAAGACCCTGATTCCGGGGAAGATTGAAGTTGGGAGGAGAAGGGGACGACAGAGGATGAGCTGGTTGGATGGCATCACCGACTCGATGGACATGAGTTCGAGTAAGCTCTGGGAGTTGGCGATGGACAGGGAGGCCAGGCGTGCTGCAGTCCACGGGGTGCCAAAGAGTCGGACACGACTGAGCACCTGAACTGACTGACTGATCAGACAGAGAATTCATGAGATTAGCCCCAACCCCACCCTCCTCAGGTTGATTGAGGACTGGATGATTTTCTGCTGTGTCGGGGGCCATCCTGTACTTTGTGGGGTGTTTAACAGCGTTGCTGGCCAATTTCTATTTGATGTCAGCAGGACCTCTAATGCTGAGTCTTGATGACCAAACCTGTCTGCAGAAAATGCTGTGTGTTGCAGTGGAGGTACGAGTTTGAGATTCAGCAGAACCTCAAAACACAGGGCACCCAGTTAAATCTGAATTCTAGGAAACAAAGAATTAGAGTAAGTATGTCACTTGCAGTCTTTCATCTGATAACTTTATCTGGGGAACAAATATTGGTCCCATGGGAGGAACACTGCTTGGCTTCTCACGAATTTTCCTCTGAATTTACAAACCGCTCGCTCTGTTGGGATCTCAGGTCTTGGGATTGGCATGGGATTTTGTGCTAGAAGAGTGTCCAACCTCTAACAACAGAGGAGTGGATGAAGGAGGTGTGATACACATATATACTCAAGAACAGGAGTATTCAACTTCCATCAGCAGAGGGATGGATGAAGGAGACGTGGTCCACATATATACATGGGATGGTACTCACCACCCGGAGTATTCAACTTCCATCAGCAGAGGAGTGGATGAAGGGGACATGGTACATATATATAGAACGCAAAAGTCCTCAGCCATAAATGAGAACAAGATAGTGCCACTGTTGTGAAATGAGTGCACCTAGCGATCGTCTTACCGAGTGAAGTAAGTCAGACACAGCGGGCAAATATTGTATGAGTTATTCGTGGACTCTAAATAAAGGGTGTAGGTGAACTTCATTTCAAAAGAGGAGTCACAAGATATAGATTGCATACTTATGGTTACCACGGGGAACTCGAGGGGATAAGTTGGAAGGTTGACACTGATGCATCCACGCTCCTATATATAAAATGGGCTTCCCTGGTGGCTCAGCTGGGAAAGAATCTGCCTGCAATGGGAGATTTGCATTTGATCCCTGGGTTGGGAAGATCCCCTGGAGAAGGAGACAGCTATCCACACCAGTATTCTGACCTGGAGAATTCCATGGACTATGTAGTCCGTGGGGTTGCAAAGAGTTGGACATGACTGAGTGACTTTCACTTGATATATAAAATTGATAAGTAATAAGGACCTGCTGTATAGCACAGGGAACTCTCCTCAATACTCTGTAATGATCTATATGGGAATAGAATCTAAAAACTAGTGGATACATTGTATAAATGATTCCCTCTGCTGTACACTTGAAACTAACGTAATATGGTGAATCAACTATATCTCAATAAAGATCTCTTTTAAAGAAGAAATGCACAATCTGGAAAAACAAAACGTACAATTTCAGTCCGAAAGTTCCATTGTACTCACACAAAATAACTTTTTGTGACCATTAAATTTTTTAAAATTATTTAATTTATTTTAATTGGAGGCTGATTGCTTTACAGTATTGTGGTGGTTTTTGCCATACATTGACATGAATCAGCGTGACCATTAAATTTTTAAAGAGTTCATGAAAAAATTACTTTTTGAATTAAAAATGCTGTATTTCAAAGAAGAGAGTATTCAACAGTCTTGTCTGACGTTAGGGAAACAGCAAAACCCACAACAGTCTGGCTGAGACCCTCAAATCGTCCCCATTCACTGTTAATTGCATATTTTCCACCTTGCTTCAACGGCCAAAAGCAGACTGTGCTCAACCCCAAAGTTTGCTAAATTAATCTGTTAGTTGAAAAAAACGCTTGGCTGTGAAGTTCTCTGTACTTCTTTAGAATTTCCCTTGTGGGGACGGACTGAAAGTTCCAATTATACTCTACTGGTTTGATGAATCTCTTGTCTATGGCATTTTCCCCCTTGAGGTCATTTCTGCTGGAACACCATCAGGTGGGTTTAAAAACAAAAAAATTAAGTGTGCTGTTCTGCCCTCAGAATCTGGTGGCCTTTGTCTTCCAGCCTATTGGTCCTAATCTAATTACCCAGTGCGAAGAGCCGTTTGTTGGCAGCCAAACTGTGCTGGCAACCGGCAGCTCCTTCTGATACCCCAGCCAGCAAACCCATAAAATTAAGAGGCAGCATTTCACAGACTGTTTCTTGGAACTTGAAGCGCATTCCTGGATTTACTTAGACAATAATGCATAAAATGGAAACATTAGCATCTGCAGTGGATTTACAAGCTCCTTGCACACAAGAGTCTGTGTCCGCTCTTTTGAATCAACCTGCATTTTGCACACGAGAAGTGCTCAGTAAGTGCTCCTGCTCTAAGGGAAGTTAGAATAGAATGCTTCTGTTGGATTTGCAGGTGGTGCAGTGGTGAAGAGTCCGTTTTGCATGCAGGTGGTGCGGTTTTGATTCCTGGGTTGGGAAGATCCCCTGGAGAAGGAGATGGCAGCCCACTCCAGTATTCTGGCCTGGAGAATCCCGCGGACAGAGGAGCCTGGTGGGCTCCATGGGGTCGCAAAGAGTCGGGCACGCCTGACCACACATGCACACGATCAAATATTGTGTTCCCAGACATTCTGTTACAGTTTTTCCTTAAGACGTTAATGGAAAAAACCCACATGAACTTTTTGGTGAATCCAGTACCTTTAATCAGAATCTTTTCCCTCCCACCTGCTGAATCATTTCACTCTTCAACTCTCAAGTATATCTCTCTTTCTACCACACAGACGATTCTCATGGATGCTGTTGGTGGTGGTTATGATGGTGCTGAGAACGATGTTAGTGGTGAGGCTGATGATGATGTTAGTGATGCTGATGGCAGTGATGATGTTAGTGATGATGGCGGTGGTGGTGATGATGTGACTGATGGTGGTGGTGGTGGTCATGATGCTGGTGATGACGATGTTGATGTTAGTGGTGATGCTGATGCAACTGATGGTGGTGGTGGTGGTGATGATGCCAGTGATGATGATGTTGATGTGAGTGGTTGCCTGGGTCCGGGGGTCTTGAAGGATGAGTGGCGTCGGCAGAAGAAGAACTGAGTTGAGTCGATGTGTGGTGATGGAGCAGTCTCTCAGTTTATTATTGTTGGTTTACAGTTTTATAGCCAAAAGACATCCCCATTACATCACGTATCATTCTATACAATTTCTTGTTTTCTAACTTCCATAGCAACCTTATCATTGAGCTCATTCCCCAATCTATCATGAAACATTCCCTTTGCAGAAGTCAGATTTCTGTGTAATTAGATTTAACAATAGTATGTTTACCATTTGAATGTCTTCAGCATACTTCATTCAATCATGATAAGTACATCAACCTAAGTAGAAAGGTTACATTTCTCTTATCAGGTGCAACTATGTAGAAGCTAGAGGGAAGGGCTTAAGCTTGAGACTGTTTATTCTAGTAACCTACTCCAGTTCTTACGAGGAAAGAGGAAAGAGGACAAAGAGACAGTTTAGAGAGAGGAAAGAGGACTAAGACAGTTTAGGAAGAGGACTAAGAGACAGTTTAGGAAGAGGAAAGAGGACTAAGAGACAGTCAAGCAGCACTGCTTTAGCAATAAAACCCTATTAACCTTATAACTACTATAATGAATCCCTATGTCTACAATATCCTAGAGCAATCAATATCTCCAACTATCCTGGCCACAGTTATGAGCATTCGTAAGTCCCAATCCAGCCTGATTTCTTCAAGGAAGAGAGCCTCCTCCGTGGAGTGGTCAGGGGAGTGGGAGGTGGAAAGGTGACCCAAGTAGGAGCCTCTCTGGTGGTGGCCTTGCCATGACCCCCAGAGAACTCTTGGTAAACTCCCCACTAATGAGTAGGAGGTGTAGTAATCTATTTAAATGTCCCTTTCATTCCTCCATAGCCCCCGGGGAAGGTGATCCACCTTCCCAGATCCTCTGGTCGATAAGGTCTGGGGGGATTATCTCAGGACGAATTCTTTCCAACTGGGACTGACCTACTGAGATGAGCCAATGTTCCGAGCATGGACAGAACTCCCAAGAAAAATACCAGGGTGGGGGTTGCCCAGGATGCCCCGATAAAGAAAGTCAGCTTTGCAGTTTCTTTCTTAGTCTCGTGACCTTGTCATCCGAGCACGGGGGCATCCTGACGGCTCCCAGCATCACCGAGGAGGGTGGGGGGCTAGTCCAGGATGCCCCGTAAAGAAAGTCAGCCTTGCAATTTCTTTCTTAGGCTCGTGACCTTGTCATCCGAGCACGGGGGCATCCTGACGGCTCCCAGCATCACCGAGGAGGGTGGGGGGCTAGTCCAGGATGCCCCGTAAAGAAAGTCAGCCTTGCAGTTTCTTTCTTAGTCTCGTGACCTTGTCATCCGAGCACGGGGGCATCCTGACGGCCCCCGGCAAGTGGTGATGCTAATAATGATGGCACTGATTGTGATGTTGGCGGTGATGTTAATGATTCTGATGGTGATGACGATTTCAGCTCTCTTCCCACTTAACCTATTCCAAAATTTAACAAGCTTTTACTAAGTATTTGGCAGTCATCTTATGAGTGTGGTAAAGCCTCCCTGTTTATTGCTCTTCAGTCGCTCAGTTGTGTCCGGCTCTTTGTGACCCCCTGGACCGCAGCACACCAGGCCTCCCTGTCCATCACCAACTCCCGGAGCTTACTCAAACTCATGTCCACTGAGTCAGTGATGCCATCCGGCCATCTCATCCTCTGCCGCCCTCTTCTCCTCCTGATGTAATAATAGTAGAAATAAAGTGAACAGCAAGTGTCATGTGCTTGAATCATCCTGAAACCATCCCCACCCCATCCATGGAAAAAATGTCTTCCACAAAACTGGTCCCTGGTGCCAAAAAAGGTTGGAGACCTCTGGCGTGCAGGATGGGGAGCCTCTGCGTGCAGAGATACTTGATGAAAACATTCACATCAGCCCTGTTCCTTGCTACTCCAAACTAGAGATAAACCAAAATGACACGAACAGTTGGCTGGAGACTCAAATTTTGTACTTTTCCATTGAGAGAAAATTAAATTAATAGTGTGAAATAAAAGAAGGAAGATGATTCAATGAACAGCAGCAAGACATCAAAAATTTTACCTTTCGAAATATAAAAATGTTAGCAATATAGTCTTAGAAGTGTCCTGCTCTGATTTTACCCCACATGCATTGCCTACAGCTCACTGATAAATAGTAAACTGGGGAACCTCGATGGTATTCTATGTTGCTTCATTTATTTTTTTTAATACTTATTTTATATTGAAGTGTAGTTGATGTACAGTGTTGTGTTAGTTTCAGGTGTAGAGCAAAGTGATTCAGTTGTACATAGACAAGTTTCTATTCTTTTTAAAATTCTTTTCTCATGTAAGTCACTAAAGAGTATTGAACAGAGTTCCCTGCGCTGTCCAGCAGGTCCTTGCTGGTTCTCCATGTTAAATAGAGCTGTGTGTCCAGGTCCATCCCAGACTCCCTGACTATCCCTTCGTCCATCCTTCCCAATGGTGACCATCAGGTTATTACAGAGTATTGAGCAGAGTTCCCTGTGCTGTCCAGCAGGTCCTGGCCTGTTCTCCATGGTAAATACAGCAGTGTGTCCATGTCCATCCCAGACTCCCTGACTATCCTTTTGCCCCACCCCTCCTCTGGGAACCACAAGGTTATTACAGAGTACTGAGCAGAGTTCCCTGTGCTGTCCAGCAGGTCCTTGCTGGTTCTCTGTGTTAAATCCAGCCGTGTGTCCATGTCTATCCCAGACTCCCTGACTATCCCTACCCCTGATAAAACCATAAGTTTGTCCTCTAAGTAAGTCTGGTTGTTATATACAGAAGTTTATTTCTATCATTGCCTTTAGATTTCACATATAAGGGATATTGTGTTGCTTTGTTTTACAGATACTATTTGAAAGGTTGTAAGAGTTGCTTCTTACATTTCTTACAGATTGTAAGAAGCAGTTTACAGCCTGTATCACATGAAGAAAGGGATTCCCGGAAGACCAGGCTTATGGTAAGAAAAAGTCCGGTCAGTGGACGTTCCTCACAGTATCACATTCATGGTGGTGTCTAATGGTCAGCATTTGGTATTTTGCAATGTGGAATGTCATTATTTTGGCAAAAATGCAATTTAGTTCTAAATTCCACCATGTTCCAGTCCCCAGATACTGGAATGATATAATGATGGGGAGAATGCGCCTACTTGATAGCATTTTCTTGGGAGGTAATTAAAATAATTTAATGACGGAAATAAAAATTGTCATATTTTTAGGAACTAGAATACTTGCCATGTCTTGAGTTTCATAAAGAAGCAAGAAAGGCAGGCAGTAAAGCCTTTTTCTGTGGGGGGAAGATGAAAATGTGTTTAAAAAAATGCTACAATATAAAAATGTTTTACCGCTGATGTTTGTTCTCTGAAATCTGAAAAAAAGGTATTTTTTTTGCTATAAATGCATCCGTCGGGGATGTGCAGTTCAAATGGTTTTAGTCATGCTGAGCTTCTGTATAGTAAGACAGAATACAGTTTTCCTATTTATTACAGGGGCGATTCCCAAGGTTCTCCATGAATGTTTTATAAGCTACAAAGTAAAATATGAGCTTTTGTCCTACATTAGTCCAAATCATGATGTATGTGGAAAGCCACAAAATAAGCCACATTTCTAAATATCTTTCCCTATGTGGTTCTCATTCCAAATTAAAATGTCTTGTTTTCTAACTATGCAAAGAAGCATAATTTAAAACTAACCACCAGTGTAAACTGGGTTAGCGTACAAACGTCCTGCTCCTAAAATTGCCATCTATATATTGTTCAACCCGGCAACACGTAGCTCGGTGCAATGAGGGAATGATTAGATTCACTTATCTTGTTCTACTACCTGACAACTCTATTGATTGCTGAGTAGTAATTTTCTTAACCTAAATGAGGGCTTAATTGTAAAAATAAATGGTGCCTGGGACTTCCCTGGTGGTCCAGTGGTTAAGACTTCTCCTTCCAATGCAAGGAGGTGTGGGTTCAATCCCTGGGCAGGGAGGTAAAATCCCACATGGGATTTTTTTTGGCCTTGTGGCCAAAAAACAAAAACAAACTAGAAACAGTATTGTAACAAATTCAATAAAGACTTTAAAAAATGGTCCACATTAAAAACATCTTCAAGATAAAAAGTAGGAAAAGAAAAACAATGGATCATATTTGATAAACATCACAGAATGCAAAACTCAACACATCTAAAGTAGCATTGTGATGACGTCGTAAATATTTTTTTTGGTTGGTAATGGAAAGAAAAGACCATGAAGCAGATTGCCATAGGTGGAGCTCTCTAGATTCGCTGTTAGTATGGTTTAATGTAAATACCTCAACACTGTTGCATCGGTTTCCAGGTAAGTCAGTATAAATGACACATCTTGACTCAACTAGCCCTGTTAATGGAATCACTAAGTTGTTACTCCTAAGATGGAGATAAGTCACCAGCTAGTGAGTTGACATTGGGTAGCTCAGGGCTAGTGGTAAAGAACCCACCTGCCGATGCAGGAGACATGAGACCAGGGTTCGATTCCTGGGTTGGGAAGATCCCCTGGAGGAGGAAATAGCAACCCACTCCAATATGCTTGCCTAAAAAAATCCCATGGCGAGAGAAGCCTGGTGGGCTACAGTCCACAGGGTCGCAAAGAGCTGGACATGATTGAGCTTGCACGTAGGAAATGAGCAAATGCAAGACCAGAGACCATGAGGTCAACTGGTTTGATGAAATTAGAGCTTAGAAAAGAGGCCACTGATACACTCTACAAGATAAATCATCTGATACAGAGATGGGATTGAAAGCAACAGCCAAGACCTGGAAGCAACCTAAGTGTCCACTGACGGATGGGTAAGGAAGATGTGGTCCCTGTATATGATGGAATACTACTCAGCCATAAGAATGAAATATTCTCATTTGCAGCAAATGGATGGACTTACAGATGAGCATCGTCAGTGAAGCAAGTCAAATACCATACGATTTTACTCACATATGGAGCCTAAAAGATGCAACAAACTCGTGAACATAACAAAAAGAAGCAGACTCACAGATATACAGAGCAAACTACTGATTCCCAGTGGGGAGAGGGAAAGGGAAGGGGACAAATAGAGTTAGGGGATTCAGAGGTATAACCTCTTAGATATAAAATAAGCTACAGGGATATAGTATACAGCACAGGAAATACAACCACTGATTTATAATAACTATAAATGGAGTATAACCTTTAAAAATGGAAATACTCTTGTAACATATAATGTTATACAGTATTGCCGTGCGGTGCTTAGTTGCTCAGTCATGTCTGACTCATTGCGACCCCACAGACTGTAACCTGCCAGGCTCCTCCGTCAATGGGAATTCCCCAGTCAAGAATACTGAAGTGGCTTGCCATTTCCTTCTCCAGGGGATCTTTCTGACCCAGGGATCGAGCCCAGGGTCTCCCGCATTGAAGGCAGATTCTTTGCAATCTAAGCCACCAGGGAAGCTCATACAGTAACAATACTTCAATTTTTAAAATGTCTAGAGAAAAATATAGTAAAATTGGGAAGCCAAAAAAAGAAAAAAAAGAAAACTAAGTAGAGATTCATGATTCAACTGGAATCAAATATCTTATATGTGATGTTGCTCTAATGGGTATTAAAACCACCTTATTTGGGGGTGAAATACCAGGTTGTCTTGCAGACATGAATGGGGTGTATGGCTCTCTCTGTATATGACAGCTACCCATATCAAACATAGATCACAAAGTATTTTGTTACTTTTATTAAACTATAGTTGATTTACAGTGTGTCTTATTTTCAGGTGAATAGCAAAATGATTCAGTTATATACATATGTTCATTTGTTTTCTGACTTTTTTCGCGTATAGATTTTTTTTCACAATGTTAAATACCGAAGACCATTGTGTAGAAATTGCTGTGCTATACAATCGGTCCTTGTTGGGTATCCATTTTAGATATCGTAGTGTGTGTATTTTAATCCCAAATTCCTATTTTAATTGCCCCCCCAACCCTGTTTCCCCTTTGGTAACAATAAGCTTGTTTATTTTAAGTCTGTGAGTCTGTTTCTGCCTTGTAAATAAGTTCACTTCTATCATTTTACAAAATAAGATTCCAAATATGAGTGATATCAAAATGTTTGTCTTTCTCTGACATTTTTCACTTGGTAGCATCATCTCCTTTATTTCTAACCAGTTATCTAAAGCTGCTGTGTTTCTCTGTTTTATTTTCATTTTGCTGGTGCTTTTATTTTCTGGCGAAAAAGGTGTTGTCTTAGATGCCTTAGTGATAAATTTGCCCCTTAGTTAAGTGATAGTCTCTCAGTCATGTCCTATTCTTTGTGAGCCCCTCCTCTGTCCATGGGATTCTCCAGGCAAGAATACTGGAGTGGGTTGCCATGCGCTTCTCCAGGGGATCTTCCCCACCCAGGGATCGATCCCAGGTCTCCCGCGTTGCAGGCGGATTCTTTACCATCTGAGCCACCAAGGAAGCCCAAACTTACCCCTGCTTACAACTTTCTTTGTGGATGGAAAAGCATACATTTGAAGAAGCCCTAATTGAACCCCACTGTTCACACAGCTTCATGCTGGAGGTAGGCTCATGTCCAGGGCGATTTGAGAAACAGCTGTGAAAATACTAGCTTTGACTAAACGCCCTCCTAAAACGCTGACATGTACTCTTCAATCAAGATGTATTATGAATTCCCGTTCCCCAAGTTAAAACCACGACGCTGCAGGACATATGGTGTGTATTTATTACCCTTTAACAGTTGTTTTATCTGCTCAAAGTATTCTCCCAGAGCACCAGCCAACACTGTCTTCTGTCTGGGCTGGGAGTCTCCTGCAGAGCAAGGTCTTAAAATTTCAGCTTTGGTTCCATTCCCCGGAGAGTCTGGTATAGTTACTGAATACAGTTGTCAGAGTTCACTGTCCCACGTTGAAATTACATCTTTCACCGTGACCTTGATATTGAAAGACTTTCTGAGGATAACATCGAGACCAGTGGTCCTAAACTGGAGTGAAGAGCATTTTTGGTTTTCTCATTGGGATGAGGGTGGTACTGGTCATGAGTGATAAGGACCAAGGGGCTCTTTTTTTTTTAATGTGTTATTTAAATCTGTTTATGTTTGATTGAAGGACCATTGCTTTACAGTACGGTGTTGGTATTACAGTATTACCAAACATCAGCATGAATCAGCCGTAGGTTTACTTATGTCCTCTCCCATTTGAACAGGGGGGCTCTCTTTTTAAAAAAGAATGTATTTATTTTTATTTGGAGGATAATTGTTTTACAATATTGCACTGGTTTCTGCCGTATATCAACATAAATTAGCCATAAATATACATATGTGCCCTCTTTCTTGAACCTCCCCGCCACCCAATCTCACCCTTCTAGGATGTCACAGAGCACCAGATTTGAGCTCTCTGCATCATACAGCAAATTTCCATGACCAGGGATAGCTATGACGGTCAGGACAGTCTCTACCACAGGGAACTTTCTGACCCCCCCGTGTCAGTAGTACAAAGGTTGAGAAACCTTGATGCAGAGTGACAGTTGTAATGGAATGGTGTTCTCCGGACTTCTGGTCTACCATCAGGACCCTGCTGTGATGAAAGGAATGTTTTCACACAGTGTAGTTTGCCTCACATTCAGAAACACACAGCGTCAAATACCAAAGAAAAAATAGAGCAAGGCTGTAGAGTCATACTTTGGTGCAGTTCTGCAAGTAGTGATGGAAAATATTGCCAGCTTAACTGCAGGGATTAAAAAATGACGGGGCACAATGTGGGTTCCTGCAACCCTTCAAGGAGCTTATATTGATTGAGGCATGCCTGGAAATGAATCCATTTGATATAATACAGAAAGATGCTCAGGACAGAGTGGGGGCAAGATGGTGTTATGAATACCTACTGCTAAACTAAGACCACGGCATCCAGTCCCATCACTTCATGGTAAATAGATGGGGGAAACAGTGACTGACTTTATTTTTCTGGGCTCCAAAATCACTGCAGAAGGTGATTCCAGACATGAAATGAAAATATGCTTACTCCTTGGAAGGAAAGTCATGACCAACCTAGATAGCATATTAAGAAGCAGAGACATTACTTTGTCAACAAAGGTCCGTCTAGTCAAGGCTATGATTTTTCCAGTAGTCATGTATGAATGAGAGTTGGACTATAAAGAAAGCTGAGCACCGAAGAATTGATGCTTTTGAACTGTGGTATTGGAGAAGACTGTTGAGAGTCCCTTGGACTGCAGGGAGATCCAAGCAGGCCATCCTAAAGGAGATCAGTCCTGGGTGTTCATTGGAAGGACTGATGTTGCAGCTGAAACTCCAGTCCTTGGCCACCTCATGTGAAGAGTTGACTCATTGGAAAAGATCCTGATGCTGGGAAAGATTGAGGGCAGGAGGAGAAGGGAGTGACAGAAGACGAGATGGTTGGATGGCATCACCGACTCAATGGACATGGGTTTGGATGGACTCTGGGAATTGGTGATGGACAGGGAGGCCTGGCATTCTGTGGTTCATGGGGTCGCAAAGAGTCGGACATGACTGAATGACTGAACCGAACTGTGTGCAAAGATGGATTATATCTCATAGGAGTAATTTGACCTCCTAGAACAGACAACTATGGTTGATTGATAGACAAGATGGATGAAATGGGTGGATAGGGGACTGGATAGATGAGACAGATATAGATGACAGAGATATAGACAGATGGTAAATAAATAGATAAGATAGATGGATAAGTAGATGATAAACAGACCATAGATTAGATGGATGATAGGTAAGTAGGTTGATTGATAGATGGTAGATAGACATAGATGATAAAGATGATAGAAAATAGATATAGGCAGATGATAAATAGATCATAGATTAGGTAGATATTAGATAGGTAGTTTGACAGATACAGATGATAGATAGAAAATAGATACAGCTAGATGATAAATAGGCAATATATGGTAGATTAGATAGATGTTAGGTAGGTAGTTTGATCCGTAATAGACAGATGATACATGATGGAGGTAGACAGATACACAGTGTATAAATAGCAACAATAAAATAACAAAAGAATATTTAGGAGCTCTCCCTGGGAAATGCCTGTGGTTTGCTGGGATACTTTGAGTTTCCTTCTTTTGTCTCCTCTCAAGGCCGTGTGCAGACCTGCTACAGGGTTTAAGAAAAGCGATCACGCTGTAGTTAGATGAGCTAGGCAGAACTGCTCTGTCTCAAGCGGGAAGGAATGTATGCATATTATGGGACTGGGAAAAGGAAGCAGGTGGGGAGGAAGAGGTGAAACTGCTGACGAGAGAGACTGTGACTGATGAAATGAGGAGATAGAATAATAAAGCGATTAAGAGACAGACAGCACAGGTAGAGGAGATAAGATCTGAAAGTCTTGCTTCCTTCTGAGGTTGGGAGGGAGGGAGGGAAGAGGGAGGAGGGACCTGAAAGAGGAAGGTGGGGAAGGAGTGTGGTGGGGAGGTGCAGGGGGAAGGGGAAATGTTCAACCCAGACACAGACAAATTGGGATCTGGGCTCTTGGGTTACGGGGGCTTTCCTGGTGGCTCAGCTGGGAAAGAATCTGCCTGCAGTGTGGGAGATCTGGGTTCCATCCCTGGATTGGGAAGACTCCCCTGGAGAAAGGGAAAGACTACCCACTCCAGCATTCCAGCCTGGAGAATCCCCATGGACAGAGGAGCCTGGTGGGCTACAGTCCATGGGGTTGCAAAGAATCGTACATGACTGAGTGACTGAGAATACAGGCTCACGTGAAGTTCATTTATCAGAAGGGGACCTCCCCCATGGACGATCTCCAGAAGATTAACCGCAGATGATTGATGATGTGTTTAATGACGAATTCTTCCAAGACTGGGAGGTGTGACCCCGTTGAGGACTTGTGTTGGTGGGATGGGGGGGGAGCGATGCTTTAACCTGATCTCATGAGAAGGATGATTTTTTTTTTTAAACAGCTAAGTGTGTGCTAAGTCACTTCAATCACGTCTGACTCTGCGACCCCATGGACTATAGCCCACCAGGCTCCTCTGCCCATGGAATTCTCCAGGCTAGAATACTGGAGTGGGTTGCCACTTCCTCCTCCAGGGGATCTTCCTGACCCAGGGAGAGAACCCTGATGTTTTATGTTTCCTGCATGGCACCACCTGGGAAGCCCTACAAGAGCTAAAGGCCTCCCCAGATCCTTGATTCCATGGTCCTGGGAGTCACCGATTTAAGTGGGGAGAAGGAATTAGGGGTGATGAAGCCTATTCATGCTAGCATCACTGGATTCTACAAACACATAAACTCCTTTTCACTTGCATTTTCCTCACCACTGTCCCTTCAAACCCAGCTTGACTTTCTTCCTTTGACAAATGTCTCAAAGTAGAAAATGTGGCGTTGACATTAGAGATTTATGAATATCTCCTGAAACATATTATATAAAGCTCCAGGTGGGAGGCCACATGTTTTATTCAAGGACAGACTGGGCAAAAATATCCTTGGGCTTTAAAAAAACGAATACTTTAAAAACAGACTGGGATTAGGTAGTCCAGAAGGAAATAAAAATAAGTGTAACCACATGCATGGACCTATTTGTGGCAATTGCCCTTTTATTTGAAAGATCAGCATATGCTTATATGCCCTAGGGTGTGGTTTTCAGGATGCAAGTATGGAGACATCAAGTTTTAGGAAGCATAAATAGGACTGCACTGAAAATTACTTGATAAAGAATGAGTGAATATAGGGACTTCCTTGGTGGTCCAGGGGTTAACACTTCACCTTCCAATGCAGGAGGCACAGCCTTGATCCCTAGTCAGGGAGCTAAGATTCCACTTGCCTCGCAGCCAAAAAAAAAAACCCAAAACATAAAACAGGAATAATGTTGTCACAAATTCAATAAAGGCTTCCAAGGTCCACATCAAAAATAAACTTTAAAAAGAATGAATGAATATATACTGAAGTGAATTCAAAGTTAACTTTATAGTCGAGGGTCTCTGAATCCATCCTATGACACCACTGTTCATTTTGTGAGTTGGGAGGTGGTTTGATGTTGAGCTCTATTTATCGTATGCATCTGCGTGGATGAAGGCTTGGAAACCGGCATGATTCCTAGGGTCTCAGGCTGTGGGAGAATGTCAAGCGTGGGCTGATTAACGACAAATATTTAGGGGTTTCAGGATGGGCTTGGCGAGTTGCCTGAGCCCGTTGGCAAGGATTCTTTTTTATTCTTATTCATTTTAGTTTATTTTTAATTGAAGGATAATTGCTTAATAATTGATAATTATTGAAGGATAATTGTGCTCAGCTTCCCTGGTGGCTCAGAGGTTAAAACCATCTGCTTCCATTGCAGGAAACCTGGGTTTGATCCCTGGGTCAGGAAGATGCCCTGGAGAAGGAAATGGCAACTCACTCCAGTATTCTTGCCTGGAGAATCCCATGGATGGAGGAGCCTGGTAGAGACCAGTCCATGGGGTCGCAAAGAGTCGGACACGACTGAGCAGCTTCACTTTCACTTTCTGCCATACATTAGCATGAATCGGCCATAGGTATACACATATCCACTCTCTCTTGAACCTCCTGCCCACCTCCCACCCCCTCCCATATTTCTAGGTTGTCACAGAGCCCCAGTTTGAGCTCCCTGAGTCATGCAGCAAATTCACACTGGCTATCTAGTTTATGTATGGGGATGTATATGTTTCCATGCTACTCTGTCAAACAGTCCCACCCTCTCCTTCCCCTTCCCCCACTGTGTCCCCAAGTCTGTTCTCTATGTCTGTATCTACCTTGCTGCTCTGCAAATAGGTTCCTGAGTATCATGTCTCAAGATTCCACATGAATACGTTAATGGGTGATATTTGTCTTTCTCTTTCTGACTTACTTCACTCTGTGGGATAGGCTCCCGGCTCATGCACCTCATCAGAACTGATTCAAATGTGTTCCTTTTTATGGCCGAGTACTATCCCATTGTGTGGATGTACCACAGTGTCTTTATCCGTTCGTCTGTTGATGGACATCCAGGTCGTTTCCATGTCATAGCTGTTGTAGACAGCGCTGCAATGAACACCGAGGTACACGTGTCTTTTGCAGTTATGGTTTCCTCAGGGTGTATGTCCAGTAGTGGGATTTAGCAAGGATTCTTAAACACTTGCGTTTAAAGGGCTGGAGTTCCATCAGAGAATCTTCTTTCCTTCCATTAGGGCAGGGTTTACCAGATGTCCCCGATAATGAAAACAGCCTTGTGCTTTCTACCCATGCTAGAGTCTACTCTCCCACTTTGGAGAGTTTTAAACCAGTCTTCTTTATTCTTTTTTAATTGGAGGATAATTGCTTTACAGTGTTGTTAGCTTTCTCTATACAGAAAAGTGAATCAGCTATACGTATCCATATATCCCCCTCTTTCATGGATTTCCTTCCCATTAGGTCCCCACACACATTGACTACAGTTCCCTGTGTGGTACGGTTGTCAGTAATCCATGATTTTACACATAGTATCAGCAGTGTCAATCACAATCTCCAAATTGATCTCCAAAGTCATCCCACCTACCCCCTTGGTGTTCATACGTTTGTTCCCTATGTCTGCGTCTCTATTTCTGCTTTGCAAATAGGTTCATCAGTGCCGCTTTCTCTAGATTCCATATTCGTGTTAACATATGGCATTTGTTTTTCTCTTTCTGACTTATTTCACTCTGTCTGACGGGTCTCTGCAGATGTCATGGTTTCTTTCCTCTTCATGGCCAAGTAATACTCCATTATATATGGAATTCTTCCTCACCCAAATTCTTCGTCACAGTTTCCCTTTTGTGAGCTCAGTAATTGCTCTAAAAATCTCATTGCTTCTAGACTTTTTAGATTATCACAGGTTCTTACATGGTATTTTTTTTCCCCCTACGGCTATAAACCCTGGAGGAAACGGCCAATTATATGATGACATCTATTTGCCGTAGTTTTAGCAAAGATGGCTTCTTCTCTCCGTAGCCTGGCCAGTCTCCAGGAATCTTTTCCAAATATGAAATCTATGTTTTAATAGAATGAGACCTCATTCATTCTTGATTAAACAGTAGCAGATGGACATCACATGAGGTTTCTAAGGCCATTTTTACTCTCTGGGCGAACAGAATTGTATCCTATGTAATAGATGAGGTCCTCTGAATTGTGTTTTCCTGTTTTGCACGGTTGACATTTGGGCTGGATAATTCTCTGTGGAGGGGGCCGTCTTGTGTATTGTGGGATGTTTACGAGCACGCCTGGTCCTCACCCATCAGATGTCAATAGTTCTCCCTCAGTTAAAGGAACCCAAAGGGTCTTCATGTACGCATTCATTCGGTTATGTCTGACTCTGCTACGCCATGGACTGTAACCCGCCAGAATCCTCTGTCCGTGGGATTCTCCAGGCAAGAATACTGGAGTCAGTTGCCATGCCCTCCTCAGATGCTTATAAAATTCCCGTTGAAGGCAAAATAACCCCTCGTTGGAAACACCTGCCTCAGAGATATCCCTGAGAAAAAGTATTATAATTGTTAAAATGTTATCATTTTCCTGTATGGAAACCTCCTTGAAGGAATAGTTCTCACGCTGAGATTTTACTGGAGGACAGGAAAAAATATTCATATTTAAGGAAGGCAGCAGAATATATACAAACTTCAAAGACTCCCACTTTGCTATAACATTGGCATCAACCATGTCATATGTAAAGCAAGATGAGTGATTGTGTCTCTTTAGTAACTGTATGCAATGAAGTTAATGATGAGTGATAATGAAGTATGAGAAAAGAGAACAACTAAAATGGCTTTAGTTTAACATGAAGTAATACGCCTTTTTTTTACTTGCAAACATAAAATATAATACTTGCAAAATTTTCAAAAATTTTCCCTAGTTTTTGTTTTAGGTATAGTTGATGTATAATATGATATAAGCTTGAACTATACAATATGATGACTCAATATTCTTAAAGGTTATATTCCTTTTAAACTTACTATAAAATACTGACTACATTCCCTGTGCTGTAGAATGTATCTTTGTAGCTTATTTTATGCATAATAGCCTGTACCTCTGAATACCCTTCTGCTATATTGCCCCTTTGACCATCCTCTCCCCTACTACTTACAACTGGCTTGTTTTCTGTATCTGTGAGTCTATTTCATTTTTGTTACATCCACTAGTACATTTTATTTCTTTTAGATTCCACATATAAACGATATCATATAGTGTTTGTCTCCCTTGCAGAATTAACTCGGCACACAGGAGACATCTCAGAAATGGAGCTCAGTCAACAAAGACTTGTTTCTGTAGAGCATACTGTAGGATGGACGAAAGAAAATCTCACGAGAAAAGCCAAGTCAAACGAAATGGACATGACAGACACAGAGACTGTGACAGTCTAGATGTGTTTACATGCAAATAGGCTCCTGAGATCTGGACACTTTGTGTCATACGTTGGAACTCAGAGAGGTAACTTGTCTTTGTCCACATTCGGTTGCTGGCTACCTCTGCTGGGACAGTAAGCTACTTTATTCCCCGTGAAAGGATTGTTCACCACTCCACAGGCACCCTGTAAAGGTAAAGATTGCAGCAATTAATCAATAAAGGGACCGTGAGGACTTCCCTGCCCATCCGGTGGTTAAGACTTCCCCCTTGCCATGCAAGAGGTGCAGATTTGCTAGCTGGTCCGGGATCTAAGATCCCACGGTGCCTCGTGGCTGAAAAACCAAAACATAAAACTGAAGCAGTGTTGTAACACATTCAATACAGACTTTAAAAGTGGCTCACCTCAGAGAAATTAAACAGAAACCAAAGAGAAACAGAGAGATCATGGACAAAATGGCAGACTCCACTCAACGGGGCTCAAAGTATTAGCTTCAAGAGCATGCACGGATATGAAGGTGAGGTTATCGGTTTATCGATGTGAGTTTGTTCAACATTTTATATTTATGGCTTTGTTGCGGTGTGTGGGCCTTTCTTTAGTTGCAGTGAGCAGGGGTTATTCTCACTGGAGTGTGAATGCTTCTTATTGCCGTGACTTCTCTTGTTGCCGAGCACCGGCTCTAGATACACAGACTACAGTGGTTGTGTCTCCCAGACCCTAAAGTGTGGACTCAGTAGCTGCAGTGCATGCACTTGGGTGCTCCAAGGCATGTGGGGTCTTCCTGGACCAGGGATCAAACTGGCATCCACCCCACTGCAAGGTGGACTCCCAACTAGCGGGCCACCAGGGAAGGCTCGCTGTGGCTTTTGAAGTACCTGTAGTCCACGAAGATAAACCTGGGCTGACCGTCCTGAGATAGGTCCTAGTGATTCTTAGAAGAGAAGGTGGATCTTCAGACAGTGGAAACCATGAAGAGGTGGATGGTGTGTGTGTTAAGTGGAAGGTGGGAATGCATATGTAGGGTTATCAGGACTACATCTGAAGAAGTTTCTTGCCGAGTGGTACATGTTGGCAGGGAAAGGGAGGTGGTCTAAGGTCTTTCAATTTGATTTTACTGTTTCTTTTTTTAATGGGAATATAATTGCTTCACAATGCTATATTAGTTTCATTGTACAATAAAGTGAATCAGTCATACAGGTTTGTATAAACACACACATGTATGGATAAACCAACTGCGATCTTTTGGGAGGGGCCGCTTAAGGGGTCTGTGACCATGTTCAAGATAACAGGGTGGGGGGATAGAATTTTACTGAAATGAAAAGGTGGATGTGACTGAGTGAAAAGAAAGGAGATCATAAAGCAATGTGATGAAAAGATCTGGAGGGACACATCGTGAAGTGTCACTCGTGGTAATCACTTGGGGATAGGGATCGGACGTGTTTCTATATTTTTACATTCTGGTTTATTTTTTTTTCCATACTTTCCATACTGCACATACATTTGTGGTTGTTGCTTAGTCACCAAATCATGGCCAACTCTTTTGTGACCCCATGGACTGTAGCCCGCCAGGCTCCTCGGTCCATGGGATTCTCCAGGCAAGAATGCTGCTGTGGGTTGCCGTGTCCTTCTGTAGGTGGTCGTTGTTCAGCTCCTCAGTCGTGTCTGACTCTTTCTGGCCCCAAGGACTGCAGCACTCCAGGCTTCCCTGTCCTTCACCATCTCCCAGAGCTTGCTCAAACTCAGGTCCACTGAGTCGGTGATGCTATCAAACCATCTCATCCTCTGTCATCCCCTTCTCCTCCTACCCTCAATATTTCCCACCACCAGGGTCTTTTCCAATGAGCTGGCTCTTTGCATCAGGTGGTCCCAGTATTGGAGCTTCCGCTTCAGCATCAGTCCTTCCAATGAGCATTCAGGGTTGATGTCCTTTAGGATGGACTGATTTGATCTCCTTGCTGTTCAAGGGTCTCTCAAGAGTCTTCTCCAGCACCACAATTCAAAAGTATCAATAGTGAGCTACTCAGGTTTCTTTATGGTCCAACTCTCACATCCATACACGACCACTGGAAAAAAATATAGCATTAACTAGACGGACTTTTGTCAGCAAAATGATGTCTCCGCTTTTAAATATGCTGTCTAGGTTTGTCATAGCTTTTCCCCCCAAGGACCGGGAGTCTTCTAATTTTGTTTGGGTACCCACTTGCAAATTTCTGCCACCTCCTTTAGAAATGATGACAGTCAAATTTTTTTTTTCAAAAATGCACTGTCTCATTTTGAAAAGAACAGCCATTCATGAATTTTGCAGAGTGTGTGAAGACATGGAATAGCCACAGACTCACCTTTTGAAAAACGCGGCTGTTTTTCTTGAAGACATCACCTGAGCATTCAAGGTCTTTTACATTGCTTTCTGCTTATATGGAGACGTATTAGCTGAGAATATAATGAAGACCAATGCCGCCTGTCAATTGACTCTTTCATTTCTCCCTTCATTTAATTACTGAAATTTATTTATCAGTCAATTTGCCTTGATTGGCTTCTTTAATTATAAGGAGCCTTGAAGGGTAAATGGGGTGGTGTTGAAATTACATTAGCTGTCTACTAAGGGACATGCAATTATAAAGTTTTCTTCACAGTCTATATCAGTTTGATTAATACATCAATTCTACTCTGCTTTATCTTCCACTAAGGTCTGAGTGTGGCAGAACAAGGCGGGGGGAAAAGGAATGGCAATATTAGCGATGATCCTTCAGATATGGGAAAAATCGTGTAGTTTTATTAAGACATTGTTTAGTTAGGACATGAGTGGTTTAAGCCGTCTGGATCAGTTACTACATTTGCAGTCATTTTCAGCACCGTTTAAGTCTTTTTTCTTTCCAAAGACCGTGTTGCCTCATCATCAATTTCAATAAAAGCTTTATTGAGTTGTGATTCACATATGAAATTTATACTTATCACTTTAAAAACTTGGAATTTACTCTGGAAAAGCTTTTTAAAAGTATTTCCCAACCTGTTTGGCCGCACTGGACCTTAAATGAGGTAGGCGTGATCTTTTAGTTGTGGTGTGTGGGATCTAGTTCCCCGACAAGATGTGGAACCCTGGGCCCCCTGCCTTGGGAGCGTGGAGCCTTGGGCAATGGGTCAGCAGGGAAGTGCTGAAAGTTACACTTTTAAAGTGTCCATTTTAATGGCTTCTGGTATACTCAGAGTTGTGTATCTGTCACTGCTCTCTTATTTCAGGATGCTTTTATCATCCCCACTAAAGAAGGTGAAAGTCATGTCAGACTCTTTGTGACCCCGCAGACTATACAGTCCATGGAATTCTCCAGACGAGAATACTGGGGTGTGTTGCCGTTCCCTTCTCCAGGGGAATCTTCCCAACCCAGGGATCGAACCCAGATCTCCTGCGTTGCAGGTGGATTCTTTACCAGCTGAGCCACCTGAGGTGGCTCATTCATTTGTAGGCATGTCCCAATCTCCTCTTCTCTCAACCAGTGGTGACCATGTATCTACTTTCTCTCTATGTCTGCTCCTTCTGCACACTTCCCATGAACGGGGTCAGAGTTTATATGGTCTCTTCTGTCTGGATTCTTTAGCCGAGGGTTGTGTTTGCAAAGCTAAGCTGCCTTGTCGTGTGTATCAACCTTTTATTCGTTTTTATGGTTGAATCACTTTCTAATGAGTGTTGTATGTGTGCATGCTTAGTAGTCTCCGACTCTCTGTGACCCCATGGACTGCAGCCCGCCAGGCTCCTCTGTCCATGGGGATTCTCCAAGCAAGAATGCTGGAGTGGGCTGCCATGCCCTCCTCCAGGGGATCTTCCTGTAGCTGCATCTCCTACATCTCCTGTATTGGCAGGCAGATTCTTCACCACTGGCGCCACCTGGGAAGCCTGTGTTGAATGGATAGACCTCCTTTTGTCCACCCAGCCATCCCTCCATTGATGGACATTTGGTTTGTTTCCACCTTTTGCCTCTTACGAATAATAATACTGGTACGTGTCTTCCCATGTTTTACTCTGGACTCTCATTTTTCTTGGGTATGTATCGAGGAGTTACATGGTTGGGTCATGTGGTTACTCTGTGTTCAGCCATTGAGAAATACTTCAGACTGTCTTCCCAAGTTGCCGAAACATCTTTCATTCCACCAGCAGCAGGAGAGAATTCCAGTTTTTCTACACGCTACCCAAATGGTTATTTGTGGCTCTTCTCTCTTTTAGCCACCCATCAAAATGTAGATCGTGAAAATTGTAACCTTAGAAACTGAAGGAGCTAGAGATGATATCATACGAAGTCAGACAAAGACAAATATGATACGGTATCACTTCTATGCGGAACCTTAAAATAATTATGCAAATGAAATCATGTCTAAAACAGAAATGGACCCGCACACAGAGAAGTCAAATGTAGGGTTACCAAAGGGGAAAGGGGTAGGAGGGATAAACTGGGAACTTGGGATTAAGAGACACACACTACTAGATAGAAGATTGACGGCGGGAGGAGAAGGGGACGACAGGTGATGAGATGGCTGGATGGCATCAGCGACTCGATGGACATGAGTTTGAGTAAGCTCCGGGAGATGGTGAAGGACAGGGAGGCCTGGCGTGCTGCAGTCCGAGGGGTCTCAAAGAGTTGGACACAGCTTGGTGACTGAACAACAAATACAAAAAAAATAGACGGCAAATAAGGACCTGCTGTATCTCACAGGAAACTCTCCTCAGCATCTTGTAATCTATGATGGAGGAGAATCTGAAAAAGGCAAGAGCTGGCCCCATGGAAACAAACAGCTCTTCCTCTGCTGTGTGCTAGAATTCTCTCCTTGTTCAGCATCATGACACACACCGTTACCCCATCAGTCCGGGTCAGGCATCTGGGGATGGGTAACCAAAACACCGTCTTTCTGCTCCAAGTGTTGCATTCTCTGTGTGCTCAGTTGCCTGAGTCACGTCTGACGCTTTGCGACCCCATGGACGGCAGCCCACCAAGCTCCTCTGTCCATGGGGATTCTCCAGGCAAGAATACTGGAGAGGGTTGTCATGCCCTTCTCCAGATCAAACCCGGGTCTCCTGCATTGTAGGATGATTCTTTACCATCGGCGCCACCAGGGAAGCCCTACATGAAGACCTAAGACAAACAGAAGGACTCTCTGTATAAATCCCTGGGCTGTAATGGCCCTCAGTCTTAACTTCTATACATAGGAAGGACTGATTTTATTTATTTATCTATTTGTTATTTTATTTATTTTCTTTACATTATTGTGTTGGTTTTGCCAACATACGTTGACATGAATCTGCCATGGGTATACATGGGTTCCCCTTCCAGAACCCCCCTCCCGCCTCCCTCCAGAAGGAAGGACTGGTTTTAAAACTTGCTGAAAAGGAGCTGCATGAGGTAATCAAGGAATAATAGCTGATCCATTTTAATATGAAGACTAGGTCACCCAACACATGTGGTGTATGCCTTTGTTTTCCACAAAACAGAAAACTTAGTACTTTCCATGCAGTGTGAGACATGAGTTAAGGTGGATGAGCCATGAGTAGGTATCGAGGATAAACATAGGCTCCCACAATGCAAATTTTGCGTTGCTTTTGTCCCTCCTCTGTCTCATTTTTATGGTCTTCTTTTGCCCAGGCAGCACTAATATTTCTGGAACCCGTAAAAAAGGGAGATAAAAATGAATAAAGCCTAACTCCAAGTCATAAGTGAGTAAACACACATATTCAAGAGGACAATATGCAGATTAAAGATAGAAGAGAAATTCCCAGAAGAGAGAAAACGCTTGAGAGAGAAAGTATTTTAAGACTGTCGTTCACTTCACTTCCTTAATCTTATGGATGTTCTGAACCACGAAGCTATGACTTCTGCTAAGTTTGAAGGCATTTCACTTACGAGAAATAGAGACCTTTTACTTTGACTTAAGTTTTCTGCCATTTTCATGTGGCAATGTTTCCTAACTTAATGCACAGACCTTTTATTTTCCCTTGAAGAATTTGAGCATGGAGCATTATTCTAAACTCTGTAAGCAACTATCATAACTTTTTGGTTAGAGACCCATATTCTCTCTCTTTTTTTTTTAAGCTCAATTTTTTTTAATTGGACTCTAATTGCTTTACGATGCTGTTAGTTTCTGCTGTAGAACGGCGTGATACACCTGTAAGTATACAGATACCCCCTCCCTCGTGAGCCTTCCTCCCTGCCCCATCCCAGCCCTCTAGGTCATCACAGAGCACTGAGCTGAGCTCCCTGAGTTATACAGCAGCTCCCCACTAGCTGTCTATTTTATACATGATGGTGTATATATGTCAGTACGACGGTCTTAAATCATCCCACCCTTTCCTTCCCCCTCATTTCCACAAGTCCGTTCTCTACATCCGCATCTCTATTCCTTCTCTAAAAATAAGTATGTCTGTACCATTTTCCTGGGACTTCCCTGGTGGCTCAGACGGTCAAGACTCTGCCCGCAGTGTGGGAGACCTGGGTTTGATCCCTGAGTCGGGAAGATCCCTTAGAGAAGGGAATGGCAACCCACTCCAGTATTCTTGCCTGGAGAACCCCACGGACAGAGGCCCCCGGAGGGCTACAGTCCATGGGGGTCACAAAGAGTCAGACACGACTGAGTGACTAAGGCTGGTACCATTTTTCTAGATCCCCCATATATGTGTTAATAGATGACATTTGTTTTTCTCTTTCTGACTTACTGCCCTCTATATGACAGACTCTACATCCATCCATGTCCCTACAGATGATCCAGTTGTGTTCCTTCTTTACGCTGAGTACAATGAGGTACCACCTCAAACTGGTCAGGATGGCCATCATCAAAAAATCTACAAACAGTAGATGCTGGAGGGGGTGTGGAGAAACGGGAACCCTCCTACACGGTTGGTTGGACGGTAAATTGATAATAGCCATAATGGAGAACAGTATGGAGTTTCCTTAAAAAAGCTAGACTTACCATATGGTACAGCAATCCCACTATTGGGCATATAGCCAGAGAAAACCATAATTCACAAAAAGACACACTCAATCTTGTGTTCCCTGCAGCACTATTTATAATGGCCAGGATGTGGAAGCAACCTAGATGTTCTCAATAGTCGAACGGATAAAGAAGATGTGGAAGATGCATGTCGTGGAATACGACTCGGCCATAAAAAATGATTTTCATTTCTTTTGAGCTACGCAGACACTACTCCAGCACACACTCTCATTCTCAAGCAGCTATTCATATTCGTAAAAGTATCTTTTCACAAATGAGCCCTGCAAATATTTTATATTATTTAATATAACATAAAAATTTTATATTTAATTAAAATGTATACAATTAATTATATTATAATTTAAAAATGTAATTATATTCAATTTATATTTAATTAAAATATATAGAAAATTTAATATAATATAAAAATTTTAATATAACCAAAATATTGCGCGTCACATCCAAGAGGTAATCAAGCTATGTGAATTGCTCCAACAACTAGAAAAAGGCCAATAAATCCTTTCTAGAAGATGATGTCATTGACATAAAATTGATTTGTTTGCATGAGGAAAGGTTCAGCAGCCTATACGAGCAAACAATCAATAATAAAACACCGCCTCCAGCAGTTTCTATTCCTGACTACAAATGAAAGCGTTGTGTGATTTTATCAGCTGGAAAAAATATGAAAGTGAGCGATGAGCTGTTCTATTTTTCAAGCAGTCATGAAAGGAGTGCTTTTGCGTGTACTTTTTTTGTATGCTTACATCACTTCTCTTACCAGATTATTTGCTGTTTTATGAACTGTTTGATATTTACAACAGGTTGATGTTGAAAAGTAAGTGCAGAAGATGCTGCTTTTCATTGCTTGCATTGACAGCTTTTATCCATTAAAAGCTGATCTGTGAGCACATGAAAACGTGGGATTGGATGCGTGTGTGTGTTTAACAGTGGGTTAGTCAGGGTTCGCCAGAGAAACAGAACCAGTGGGATGTGTGTGTGTGTGTATGTGTGTGTGTGTGTGTGTGTGTGTGTGTGTATTAGAGAGAGAGTGTCCTGATAGCTCAGCTGGTAAAGAATCTGCCTGCAATGAAGGAGACCCCGGTTCAATCCCTGTGTTGGGAAGATCCCCTGGAGAAGGGATAGGCTACCCATTCCAGGATTCTTGGGCTTCCCTTGTGGCTCTGCTGGTAAAGAATCTGCCTGCAATGCAGGAGACCTGGGTTGACCCTTCTGTTGGGAGGATCCCTTGGAACAGGGAAAGGCTACCCCCTTCAGTATTCTGGCCTGGAGAATTTCATGGACTGGATAGTCCATGGGGTCACAGAGAATCGGACACGACTGAACAACTTTCACTTTCAGAGAGAGAGAGAGAGAGAGAGAGAGAGAGAGAGAGAGAGAAAGCAGTTTATTATAAGGAATCGACGCACATGATTTTGGAGGTGGACAAGGTTGACAAGTCCATTCTGTAGAATGGGCAGGCAGACTAGGGGAGCCTGAAAGAGCCAGTAGTCCGGATGAAGTCTGAAGGTTGTCTTACTGGAGAATCCCTCTTTGTTTGGAGAGTCTGGTCCTTCAGGTCTAGTCGGTCCTTCAACTCTTTGGGTGAGGCTCACCCACATTGTGGAGGGCAATCTGCTTTACCCCAAGGCCACGGACTTAAGTGTTCCTGTCATCCAAAAATACCCTCCCCAAGGACACATAAAATTAACTGGCCCACCACATGCTATTTCCTTGTATTTTTTCAATGAACGTTCATCCTCCGTTATCAGACATTGGGAAGCGAGGTGGTGATCGGCAGCCCATTCTTGACCATTGTGGGTGGACGCAGAGAAGCCAGTTGAGGTCAAAAGGGCTTTCAGATTCCGGAGCACACTGGAGAGGCTTGTGTTATCATTTATGCTCAGAGAAAGCAAGAAAGTCGGGATTCACTGCCTGGTGTGTGCAAGTTACAGATGCCACCTCTGCTTTCTCAATTAACTACACAATTGTTGTCCAGTCATGCAGTCGCGTCTGACTCTTTGGACCACGGACTGCGGCACACCAGGCCTCCCTGTCCATCACCATCTCCCAGAGTTTATTCAAACTCATGTCCATCAAGTCGGTGATGCCATCCAACCATCTCATCCTCTGTCGTCCCCTTCTCCTCCCACCTTCAATCTTTCCCAGCATCAGGGTCTTTCCCAGTGAGTCAGCTCTTCCCATCAAGTGGCCAAAGGATTGGAGTTTCAGCTTCAACATCAGTCCTTCCAGTGAACACCCAGGACCGATCTCCTTTAGGATGGACTGGTTGGATCTGCTTGCAGTCCAAGGGACTCTCAAGAGTCTTCTCCAACACCACAGCTCAAAAGCATCAATTCTTTGGTGCTCAGCCTTCTTTATGGTCCAACTCTCACATCCATACATGACTACTGGAAAAACCATAGCTTTGACTACATGGACCCATGTTGGGAAAGTAATGTCTCTGCTTTTTAATATGCCAAGTTTGTCATAGCTTTCCTTCCAAGGAGCAAGCGCCTTTTAATTTCACGGTTGTGGTCACCATCTTGGCCGAGGGTAGGAGCCCCTAGTTCCCCCCTGTTGTTCAAGGGTCCACTGCACATTGGTCAGGGGACTAAAATTAGGTGACATGGGCACAAATATAATGATTCCAGATACAAAGAAGTCCCTCAGAAAAACTCTGGCCTCCATAACTGGTCCTCATGCTGGCTGCAGTTTTCAGAGCAGAGATGAGGTGAAATCAACATTCCTGGCTCACCAATAATTCAACGTTATGATGACATGTAGCCATTTTAAATGTGTAGAAGTCTAACCACTTGTGGACAGTGCAGGAAACAGGAAAAGAAAGTGTTTCAGCTGCTGATGTGTTAGCCTTCCACCTTCGTAGGGTTAAGACATCTATCAAGTAGGATCCACCATCTATTGAGTGCAGCTAAAACATAAGCAAAATGATGTATATTGGTTCCTTTTTAAAGAAAGTCTTTCTCGAATTTGTTACAATATTGCTTCTGTATACAAGTTCACTTGTATTATTGTTTAGATTCCATGTATAAGTGATATCGTGAAATAATTGTCCTTCTCTGACTTACTTTACTTAGTATGATCATCTCTAGGTCCATCCATGTTCCTGCAAATGACATTAGATCATCCTTTTTCATGGCTGAGTAATATTCCATTGTATATGTATGTATGTATGTATGTATGTATGTATGTATATACCTACCACATCTTCTTTATCCGTTTATCTGCTGATGGACATTTAATCGATAAGTGGAGTGACAATTTTAGACCAAAGGAAGGCAAGCTTATCTTGTTCTCAAAACCCTGCAGTGACCCCTGTCTCATTTAGGGTAAAGTCAAATTCTTGAAAGTCCTACAAAAACCTCCTCCACTTCTGAGCTCACTGCTTTCCATGTCTTGCCAGCTGCACTTTCTGGCTCCACCTCCCAACATTCTGGTCTGCTTCTCTGTTTCTTGTGGTGTCTCTATTCTCTTTCCACTTCCACTAGCCTGGCTTGCTTCCTATCTTCCTTTGCAAGATAACATTTTCAGAGGTGCTTTCCCTAACCACTTTGTACAAAAGAGCTTCTTCAGTTACTCTCTACTTCTAGGTTTGGCTTTTTTTTTTTTTGGTGGGGATGGTTTCTTTAGGCTATATGCCCAGCATGTGGGATCTTAGTTCCCTAACCAGGGAGTGAACCTGTGTCCCCTGAAGTAGAAGTATGGAGTCTTAACCACCGGATTCCTAATCACTCTACCCCCGGCCAGTGAATTCTCTCTACCCCCAGTACTTTTGTTTAACTAGAAACAGCATGAAGAGATTCAGATGAAGCAATAAAATATGTTGTCTAAAAAAAAAGAAGAAGAAGAAGAAAAGATATGTTCTTTAGATCTTACTTCCACATAAATGTATACATTAGTTTCATGATGAAGACCCCTTTCATAGATTCTGATTATGATATGATTTATTAAGTGACCATCAAGGCTTGTAACTTATTGTTGCTGATGTTCACTCGCCAAGTCGTGTCTGACTCTTTGCGACCCCAGGGACTGCAGCACGCCAGGCTTCCCTGTCCATGATCAACTCTCGGAGTTTACTCAAACTCATGTCCATTGAGTCAGTGATGCCATCCAACCGTCTCATCCTCTGTCGTCTCCTTCCCCTCCTGCCCTTAATCTTTCCCAGCATCAGAGTCTTTTCCAGTGAGTCAGTTCTTTTCATCAGGTGGCCAAATTATTGGAGCTTCAGCTTCAACATCAGTCCTTCCTGCCAATGGATAGTTGGGGTTGATCTCCTTTAAGATTGACTAGTTTGATCTCCTTGCTGTCCAAGGTACTCTCAAGAGTCTTCTGGAAACTGTTAGTCACTCAGTCGTATCTGACTCTTTGCAACCCCATGGACTGTATCCTACCAGGCTCCTCCATACATTATTCTCCAGGCAAGAATAATACTGGAGTGGGTTACCATTTCCTTTTCCAGGGGAATCTTCCCAACTAAGGGATAGAATCCAGGTCTCCTGCATTGCCGGCAGATTCAAGAGTCTTCTCCAGGACCACAATTTGAAAGCATCAGTTCTTCAGTGCTCAGCCTTCTTCTTCTTATTAAAAAAAGCTGAGCTGGGGGAGGAGAGTTGTAATCTGATAGCAAACTTAGACTTTCCCAGGGAATTCAGCCCTTCCGATTCTATAGTGAGGATTCAAGGTCTTTCTGGTTTCAGGCAGTCAGGCTCAGAGGGGTTCCTTCAGACCTTCTCAGGAGGAAGGTTCTGTCTGTGTTCAAAAATACAGGTACCCTGGGTTTGGGCAGTGGAGGGGTCCAGTTGACCTACTGGTTGTCAACTATTAGTGCTATAACCAGAGGAAGATTTCCGGGAGTCTCCCCAACATACAGGTTTGTACAAGGCACCCAATCTCTTCAAGCAAACATGCAAAACATCACTGATTTGTAACCAATCAGATGTCTTCCCCATCCATGCCTTCCTGATCCCGCTAACAGGCCACTGTCCAGCCACCTGGGTCCTCCCAAGAGAGAGATCATTGCTAAATGCAAGGAGAACACTCTCATGAGTCAGACCGGTCTTCATGATGGAACATCCATTCCGCCATCTTCCTTTTGATTCCCTGCATCCATCTGAGCATCTCTTTCCCAGGTTTGCTCTTGTCTTTCCCTCCGTCGATTTGAGAGTCCCTTTCTTGGGTTTATTCTTGCTGCCAACGTTACCATATCTTGTTGTTCCCCATTACTGTAGTCACAAGCATTTTAAACAGAGAGAGGGAATCGGGAGGGAGGTGGGAGGGGGGTTCTGGAAGGGGAACACATGTATACCCATGGCAGATTCATGTCAATGTATGGCAAAACCAACACGATAATGTAAAGAAAATTAAAATAAATAAATTAAATTGAAAAAAAAAAAACCCTCAACATTCAAAAAATGAAAAAAATAAAAAATGAACAGTCTACGATGATTATTGAAACCATCAAAAAGACTACGTCAATGGCTTTAGCCATAAAACTGATCCAGTCACTCACCTATTACTATTGTATAATTTATTTCATATAGGGCCCCAGAAACCTTCAGGGGAAACTAGCGAAATGAATGTGCTCCTTTCCTGTCTTTAAGATCATTATCACCTCCACTGTCAATAAAATTTTTAAAAATAAATAATGAATTAGTAGGTACCTTGAATGCTTTTTTTTTTCTGGAATAGATTCTCCCAGAAATAGATGTTTGAATATTTTAACCATTTAATTTCAAGTTAAATTTAAATTTAACTTAATTTGAAATTTTCCCTGGTGGCTCAGTCGGTGAAGAGTCTGCCTGGAATGTAGGAGACCGAGGATCAATCCCTCGGAGGGAAAGATCCCCTGGAGAAGGAAATGGCAACCCACTCCAGTATTCTTGCCCGGAAAATCCAATGGACAGAGGAGCCTGGTGGGCTGCAGCTCACGGGGTCACAAAGAGGCGGAGATGGCTTAGCATCTAAACCACCACCACCGTGATCACTTACTAGTACTTCAGACAAGTGGAGTCTTAAGGCAGATCAGAGAAAACCCTAACTAGTAATGCAATAGTTATGATGGAACATTCAACTGCATTCTTGGAAGGCACTGATCTTCCTCTGTGGCCTGCAGCTTAAAGCAACTTGGAGTTGCTTCCTCTAAAAGCAAACAGATACCAAATACCAAATGGCTTGTTCACATACATGTTGGAATCACCCGAGCAAACAGGGCACTGGCTACGATACAAATTATCGCCTTCTTCCTTTCTTTGGATAATGGCTTTCACATTATTTTAAAAGCAGAAACATGTCTACTTGTGGCTTGCTACAAAACCAGTTTGCTTTACACTGTACTTTAAAGGGTCTGAAGCAACTTGAATTTGCTCAGTTAGCTCATTTCCCAAGATCTGAGCATTCTTGCAACATCTGCATGTTTCTCTGCCCATTTAGTCACGGCAGGTGGTATGAACGCCCCAAAATTCCTAGGTGGGTCATCACGAACGATGTGATAAAAGTGGCTATACGCAAAAGAAAAAAAAGGTAGCTATCCTAAAATCATTGCTAATTCAAAATCCATCTAAAACTTGAGCCATAAAATTTGAAGTAACAAGCATCTAGGCGAAGGCAGTAAAACAGATGAGCATTTCTTTAGATGCTTAGAGCCTATTATGAATCATTTCCCCTTCACCTTAACGGTGTGAAGGCAGTAGGAAAAATGAAAAGAACTTGCATCACATCATCACATTTGAAGATGAACCTGCAGAGTGTATATATATTTATATATACATGTATATATAAATACATATTTATATATATGTATATATATATATATATATATTATATACAGGGAGCTTAAAACGATCACATCTAGAATTCCTTTCAGGGACTGATATCTTTAGTGTAATAATAATATCTGCATCTCTTATGGACCTATATTTGTCCAGGTTAGTGGATCCTGATTTCTTTTTTTTGAACTTTAATTTGCTTCTTTTTTTTTGTTGTTGTTTTTTTGGTAGAATTTGTTCCCAGGCTGTAAATTTTTGTTTCTACAGTTTCTTCTGGGATATTTTTTTTTAATAATGATTTATTTCGTTATTTTGGCTGCTGTTAGTTGTTATCGGTGAGTGCAGGCTTGCTCTGTAGTTGCGGTGTGCGGGTTTTTCACTGCGACGGTTTCTGCAGCATGAGCTTCACTGCCTTGTGGCTCGTGGGATCTTCCGGGACCAGGGATGAAACCCATGTCCCCTGCGTTGGCAGGCGGATTCTCAACCACTGGCCGACCAGGGAAGTCCCCTGATGTCTGTCTTATTGGTGGGTTCATTTCTCTGGAGAAGTCTGAGAATACAGTCTCGTGCGTTGGAGACTTGTCTTTGAAGGTGGTTGTGTGAAAGTCGCTCAGTCGTGTCTGACTCTTTGCGAGCCCATGGACCATACAGTCCATGGAATTCTCCAGGCCAGCGTACTGGAGTGGGGAGCCAGTTTTCTTCTCCAGGGGATCTTCCCAACCCAGGCATGGAACCCAGGTCTCCCGCATTGCAGGCAGATTCTTTACCAGCTGAGCCACCAGATAAACCCTGGTAGGTTGAAGGTGGCTGGCAGGGGGCTAAAAAGACGTGGTTTCCCTGCCTAGTTTCTAGGGAGAAAGAGGATCAGGTGTTTATAGATACCAAGAGGGAAGCGACTAAGAAAGGAAAATATTTGAGGCACACAGATTCACGTGTGTGTGCTCAGTCGTGTCTGACTCCTTGCAACCCCTTGGACTGTAGCCCACCAGGCTCCTCTGTCCATGGGATTCTCCAGGCGAGCGTACTGGGGTGGGTTGCCATTTCCTCCTCCAGGGGATCTTCCTGACCTGGGGATGGAACTTTCATGTCTTACGTCTCCTGCATCGGCAGGCAGATTCTTTACCACGGAGCCATCAGGGAAGCCCACCTATTATTATGTTTTAAAAAATGGTAAAAGGGGAAGCCAACGGTCTCTGGAGATGGCACAGATTCCAGTGGCAATCCTTCTGTCCTGACGTGTTTCAGCTTTTTTTGTTTCCTTACCGAGGGCAGTGTGACATTTGAAAGGAGAGCTCTTTTATTTTTTTTCCTCCCCCAAATGAAGATGTGTGAGCTTTCCTTCCCAATTCACAACTCTCTGATTCCTTACTGGGGGGGCAAGCCTTGTCTCTTTTCAGCTCATCACAGTGCTTGGACACAGATGTGTGTGTGTGTGCTCACGCCTGTGTGTGTGTCCTGTCCTGTAGAAAGATTCAGCGTTCTGTTGGGACCCGGGACACATCAGCGTCCAGGCGGCGGACACCTGTCATAAACTAGACTCTTGCCTCTGGCCAAGCTTCAGGCACAAACATCTTTGGAGCAGCAGACCCTCCACGGAGAAGTCGGCCCTTTTTGTCACCTGCCAAACTGTGACACGCCTGCAGCTTGGTTAATGGGATTTTCTTCCGTGATGTCTGTCATTTGGGGAATCAGTTGCTACATTTCTTTTTCCATCAGCCTGCTTGCAGAGTTTTAAAACAAAGCTTGGTGCAATTGTCCACACATGTCTGAGCTGAAAAACAGGCAGGATGTAAACTCTCTACAGGGAGCCTCCCTGGTGGCTCGGTGGTAAAGACTCTGCCTGCCAGTGCAGGCGACGTGAGTTCAGTCCCTGGGTTGGGAAGATCCCCTGGAGAAGGAAGTGGCAACCCACTCCAGTATTCTCGCCTGGAGACGCCCATGGACGGGGCAGCCTGGCGGGCTACAGTCCAAAGGATGGCAAAGAGTTGGACATGATCAAGCAATTGAATACCAACAGTATTTAAGTGTTCTAGATGCCAGTGTTTTTTCCCCCCAACTAAAAAAATGTAGCAAGCATTTTGAGTCTCTATGTTTTATAACTTCCAGCAGTATATGGAGAACAATGTTTATGCAGCCAAATATTTTGATTAAAGATGAAAGGCGTACCTAAATATAAATGCTTCACTTGCAAAGGTATGTATTTTCGTCCAGAAAAGTAGAATTCGCGGACGATCCTCATGTCCACTTATGTCACTGCCTACTCTCAACTAACTTCATCCAATTTCTACCATTCCCTTCCCCAGGGCATCTTCCCAACCTGGGGATTGGACCTAGGTCTCCTGCCTTGCAGGCAGATTCCTTACCCTCTGAGTCCCTGGGGAAGCCCATCCTTTTTAATGATTGCCAGTTTCATACACAAATGTTTGCATCTCACTGTGAACATTTGCTCTATAATGTTTGTTGATGTCTGGCATTTTCTTTAAAAAAATTTTTTTTTTAAATTTAACTTTTATTTTATAGTGCAGTGTAGACTTACAGTGTGGTGACTTTCTTATTTGTTTTTTTTAAAACTGGAGCATAATTGCTTTGCAGGGTTTTGTTAGCTCCTGCTGTACAAAAATACGAATCAGCCACATGTATACATATATCCCCTGCCTCTTGAGCTTGGTATTTCCTTGTTTATTTTCGTTTTTAAAAAATTTTGTTTCCTTTTTTTTTTCCAAATAGGCATGCAGCCCTTTATTTAGGTTTGCAAAGTCTCTGCTTATAGTTCTTTACGTTACATGGCTATATTATATAAATATATTTATTTACAAAAACACTCTAGCTGGGCCAATGTGTCGCTTTTAAAAAATGGCCAGAAAACCCCATTTCTTCCCATCCCAAGATAGGTGTATAAAGCATGCATAAGGGGAGCCTGGCGGGCTACAGTCCCTGGGGTTGCAAAGAGTCGGACACGTCTGAGTGACTAAGCACAGCCCCAAAATGAACTCTGGTGAGGGAGGACTACGCTATGGGCTACCACATACAGCATTTTTGGTGTCTATTCATATTTTTACAAAAATGGATCAGTTTACAGAGTCGTTACAGTCGTGAACATTTTAAAACCCGCAGCTTCACAGTTTGCTTTCCGTGTTCTAGGGTTCCTACAAGTGAGAGGTTAGGAATGTTTGCCCTTCCAAATGTTTGGTAAACATCTGCTCAGCTTTCCGTGTATTTATAGTGGTTTAGAGTTTATAGAAAAAAATTTATGGTTGTTTCTGTGTATTGATTTGTAATTATTCTTGTTTTTTTATGTCGCTGTGCTACATAATCAACACCTAAATCCACTTTACTTTCAAATCACTGGCCAAAGGCAGGATTGATATGTGATCAATAATTCTTGGAGGGGTTATTTCTCTCTAAGGATATTTCTGTGAGAGAAAGAGGCACAGGGCTTAAATCACTTGAGCATGAAGGAAACAGGAAAAAAAAAAAAAAAGAAATTTCTCCTGTTCCAGGGGCCGCTGTATGCATGCTAAGTCACTCAGACGTGTCCGACTCTTTGCAACCCCAGGGACTGTAGCCCGCCAGGCTCCTCTGTCCATGGGATTCTCCAGGCAAAGATACTGGAGTGGGTCACCAGGACTTCCTCCAGGAGATCTTCCTGACCCAGGGATCAAACCTGCATCTCTTACATCTCTTGCATTGGCTGGCGGATTCTTTGCCACTGAGTCACTTATTCAGTGTCCCAGAGGGCCCCTCGCCCCCGCCGCCCCGTCCCCTTAATCACTAAAGACACTGAGCACTTTGCCTCCCACTTGACTTAATCAAAACGTACTACACGGTACAGTAAGCCACGCCGTTTTTATTCCCGTACCGCACCTTTGGCTTTTGTTGCAAAATTTCCTGCCCAGTTTGAAAGGCAGCTCACTGTGCTACCTTCTTGAGTGAAGGGTCTCATCTCTCCCCCAGCCCTCCACATGACTGGACACAGAGGCCCCCTGCCCCACAGTCACCTGCCACGTTCCTCCTGGTGTCAAGGGAGGGGAGGAATTTCCCAGGAAAAAAAAAAAAAAAAAGACAAAACGAAACTGTCCTAGTAACAAGACGCACAGAAAGGCGGGTTTCCAGAGTGTTTAAGCCTGCTTGGGGTGCAGCAGAGAGCTCGGAACTGGAAAAGGCTCTGATGACAGCTCCTCGGACCCTAGGACGTGGGGAAGATCAAACCAGACCAGTAGCAAATACCGTGTTGTGGCCCGGGGGCGCGTTGGAAAAGAATTCTCAGACACGAGGCAGAACGAAAGAAGAATAGACTTTATTAAGAGTGGGAGACGCCGTCAGAACAGGGGGCTGGCCCAAGGAAGAACTGAACCCTTTTGCAGTCTACCAGCCCATTTTTATAGCCTCAAGACAGAGAAAATTACTGCTGGGAGGGTGGCTCTAGGTGATTGGTTAGGATGGTATAGTGGTGGACACTAGGGTGGATACTTCACCTAATAGGGGGAGCTGACCCGTTTAGATCCAGAGGCTCTTGGCAACCGTTGCTATGGGGCTTGGTCAGTTCCAGGGGTTTTTGTCCTATGACATTGATACAGGCTCCACACTTCTGACTTTGTCATGTGAAAGTCGCTCAGTCATGTCCGACTCGTTGCGACAGTCCATGGAATTCTCCAGGTGAGAATACTGGCGTGGGTAGCCAGTTCCGTTCTGCAGGGTATCTTCCCACCCCAGGGATCGGACCCAGGTTCTCCCGGGTCTCCTGCGTTGCCCGTGGATTCTTTACCAGCTGAGTCACCAGGGAAGCCCGATGGCTCTTTGGTATATGGCTTCTCAGAAATGAATTTAGCAATTAAAAAAAAAAAGCACAACTTATGTCCACGTGAAGCGATCACAGCGATGTTAATCGTCGGTAAGGGAGTGTCTGTAAGTAAGCCCCACAGCGTGTTTTTAAACAGATGTTTTCATATCAGAAGATGACCATCCATTCTGTCTTTGCAAACATCTCACAATTTTGCGACCAACCTACTGGGACTGTGAGATAGTGAGATGGAGACAGTTCAGCTTGAGTTCTCCCTCAAACAGCCAATATTTGCGACCTGAATGAGGTTTTTTTTTTTTCCCCTGACATCCCTTGTTGTTTTAGGAATTAAAACACATATAAAAGGAATTTTACAATTGTCTAGTATAATACAAAGGAGCATGAGTAAGACAGCGATAACCATTATCTGTCATTGGGACTCTGATTCCCCTTGTTGTACACACACATTTAAAGTTGAGAGTAATTGTTTCTATTTGGTGGGAATTTTCAGAACTTGAAGCCCGGGAGGCAGCATCTTAAGGGACCCTGAAAAAAACTGCTCTGAGGAGGAGGAGTCAGGTTTTACAGAAGTTTGTAACAAAGTCTCCTCTTTCATCTTCATCAAGAGGCTCTTCAGTCCCTCTTCACTTTCTGCCATAAAGGTGGTGTCGTCTGCATATCTGAAGTTATGGATGTTTCTCTCGGCAATCTTGATTCCAGCTTGTGTTTCATCCCGCCTGGCATTTCGCACGATGTACTGTGCATAAAAGTTAAATAAGCAGGGTGACAATATTCAGCCCTGACATAATATCAGTTCAGTTCAGTGGCTCAGTCGTGTCCGACTCTTTTGGACCTCATGGACCGCAGCATGCCAGGCCTCCCTGTCCATCACCAACTCCCAGAGCTTACTCAAACTCATGTCCGTCGAGTCAGTGATGCCATCCAACCATCTCATCCTCTGTCGTCCCCTTTTCCTCCTGCCCTCAGTCTTTCCCAGCATCAGGGTCTTCCCAATGACTCAGTTCTTTACATCAGGTGGCCAAAGGACTGGAGTTTCAGCTTCAGCATCAGTCCGTCCAATGAATATTCAGGACTGATTTCCTTTAGGATTGACTGGTTGGATCCTCTTGCTCTCCAGAGGACTCTCAAGAGTCTTTTCCAACACCACAGTTCAAAAGCATCAATTATTCGGTGCTCAGCTTTCTTCACGGTCCAATTCTCACATGTATAAATCAGAACTTATTTACCCATGCACTGATCAATGGATACTAAGGTTGCTTCCACGTGAGATCATGGTTTTTTAATTAGAAATATGTATTTGAATGAGTAAATATTAAAATATTTGGTTTTTCAAGTGGATAAATATTAAAACGTCTATTTATTTAGGCATCTTACATACTACTTATGAAAAGTGTGGGTCTTTAATACATAGCTGTTAAATAGAATTATATTGACAATAACTTCTCAGAGGATTCTCAAAAGATAGAACTGGTCAACTTTGCTGGTCATCCAAGCACATGGGAAAACTACTGAGTTTTGTTGAGAGATGTAGATAAGAGCTTAATGAACATGTGAAAGTATTAGCTGCTTAGTCCTGTCCGTCTGTTTGTGACCCTGTGGATGGCAGCCCGCCAGGCTCCTTTGTCCATGGAGTTCTGCAGGGAAGAACACTGGAGTGAGTAGACGCTTCCCCCTCCAGGGGATCTTCCCGACCCAGGGATTGAACCCATGACTCCCAGACTGTAGGCAAGGTCTTTACTGTCTGAACCACCAGGGAAGTACAAGAGCTTCAGAAGCCCAGGCAAATTTCATGGTCCTTCTTTGAAAGGACTTCCATGGCAAACTGATTTCCTTAAGATGCACACTTATCCAAAATCCACATTTTCGTGTTTGAATAATTCTAATGCTAACAGCAACATTGTCTGCAATATGTGCGTGTTCAAGGGTGCCAGAAATAGAAATTGAAGACATCCATTAGGACAAAAACTCACTGATTTTTTTTTTTTTTTGAACTCGAGAGTCTGTGTGTACAGGAAATAAAAGTTTCAGAGTTAGAGGTGAGTTTATCTGTCTTGGATGAAGTGGTTTAGAAGACGTGATTGGTGACAACAATTTGGCAAATTGCTCATGTTTAAAAAAAATAGTTTCTGCATGTAAATTATCATGTATGAAATGAATCGCCAGCCCAGGTTTGATGCATGATACAGGGTGCTCAGGGCTGGTGCACAGGGATGACCCAGAGGGATGGAATCGGGAGGGAGGTGGGAGGGGGGTTCTGGAAGGGGAACACATGTATACCCATGGCGGATTCATGTCAATGTATGGCAAAACCAACACAATAATGTAAAGGAAAAAATTAATGAATTGATTAAAAAAATAGTTTCTGTATTGAGTTTCTACTTTAAAAGGAGTAGAATGTCTGTTATCACTTTTCTCCCAGAATGATGTATCTGTGTGTGGATATGGGTGTAATTTTCTAATCTACTGGTAGCATGTTATCTTCCTTTGTAGCCCAGACCATCTTACGTAGATACAGATTTTCTCGGGATATTCACAGGAAAGTTGGAAGTGGGCTATGCTGGCTTTCTCATCCTCCAGATCAGTGCAGGAGACCTGGGTTCAGTTCCTGAGTTGGAAAGATTCCCTGGAGAAGGAAACGGCAACCTACTCCAGTATTCCTGCCTGGAGAATCCCATGGACAGAGGAGCCTGGTAGGCTATAGTCCATGGGGTCACAAAGAGTCAGATACAACTTAGTGACTAAAGAGAGAGAGAGAGGAGAGAACCTTGCAGGACATTTAGTTGAAGCAGCTCTGATGTTGCCTATAGAACCATATATTCTGAGTTTCCCAAGTTTTCTCCTCTTTCGTTGTGTTAGGACAATTGTGATGGAGCACCAAGGTTCCCACAAGGCCCATTATGCACCATTCATGCAGGCTGCGTGGTGAAGCGTTCTAGTCCCGATGTGGGGTCCTCTAGAAGCATACTATAAATCTCCTTCTAGTCGAGAAAGCAACCATTTATCACAGGAAAGAAGTCTATAATTTCTCACACTTGTAAGAAGTGCAGGTCTGTGGGTCATGCAACGAGAAGTCTATGGGTTTTGCCCTCCCAGACTATCTCTCATTTTTCTCCTTTTCATATATGTATCTATCTACATCCATACATCTAGATATATCTGGAGAGAGAGAGAGAGAGGGAGAGAGAGGGCTTCCCTGGCAGCTCAGATGGTAAGGAATCTGCCTGTGATGCAGGAGACCCAGGTTCGATCCCTGGGTGGGAAAGATCCCCTGGAGAAGGGAACGGCAACCCACTCCAGTATTCCTGCCTGGAGAATTCCATGGGCAGAGGAGCCTGGTGGGCTACGGTCTATGGGGTCACAAACAGTCAGACACGACTAAATGCCTAACACTTTCAACTTTCATAGAGGCAAAGATACAGAAATAGACACACATAGAAATACAGATAGAGGATAGATGGGTAGGTGGATGGGTAGGTAGGTAGACAGACAGACAGGTAGGTATGTATCTTCACAGAGAGACAGATAGGTAGGTAGGTGCTAGATAGGCAAATAGGGAGGTAGATAGATAGATAGAGGGTTTCCCTGGAGGCTGAGCTGGTAAAGAAGCCGCCTGCAATACGGGAGACCTAGGTTCGATCCCTGAGTTGGGAAGATGCTCTAGAGAAGGGAAAGGCTACCTGCTCCAGTATCCTGGCCTGGAGAATCCCATGGACTACATTCCATGGGGTCACAAAGAGTCGGACACGACTCAGAGACTTTCACACACACGACAACCAGATAGATAGACCAGGTAGCTAGGTAGAGAAATAGGGAAACAGAGAGACAGGTAGATGGGGACAGATGGTAGATAGAGATATTAATGTATTTGTATATATCAATAGTTATGGAAAGTCAGAGGGATGGATGACACTTTTCTCTACCTTTTTTTTTTTTTTTTTTTGGGAACCACTTGGAGAAATGAATCCCTCGTTTCCTAGAGTATTTCATTACCCATTTGTAGATTTAGCAGCTAACAGGGTAGCCAACAAGGACAGCTTCCCCAAGGGGGTCTGTCCCTAGACCAGGAAATGTAGACCTATGGTACCCTAAAGTTAAGCCATTTAGATCCTTAATGAGAATAATGAAACAAGAAAAAAAAATTTTTTTTTCGTACCAAAAATGTGCTTTCTATTTTGTTTCAATCAGATAGTCATTTGCACAGAGGCCTGCTGTGTAGGTTCATTTTCAGGTCTGTTTTATAGCAAATTCTACATTTTTTTTTTTTTTTGGTGATGCTCAAATGCAGAAACCCAGAGGTCTTTTTGTATTAACATTTAAATTATGACACGGGGGTAGGGGGGAAGCACGTTTGAAATTCGTTATTTATCCCAAAGAACAATCCTTGAATGAATTCCCTCTTGCTGATTTTAAACACGTAGGTCCTTTTTAAAACTGCTTTTAGAGAGAAGACACTGAAATAATTCCAGAGGGGTGGGCAAGCTCCTTTGCTTGCACTGGTATTTGAGGGAGACGCTGGGGGCAGAAAGATTTGGAAATGTGAGGCGTGCCGGGTGGTCGCTCACTTCAGTCCGGTCACTCAGCCATGTCCGACTCTTCGCGACCCCACGGACTGCAGCACGCCAGGCCTCCTTGTCCATCACCAGCTCCCGGAGCTTGCTCAAACTCACGTCCATCGAGTCAGTGATGCCATCCAACCATCTCATCCCCTTCTCCTGCCCTCAGTCTTTCCCAGCATCAGGGTCTTTTCCAATGAGTCAGTTCATACCCAGGGCACGACACACCCAGGGTCATATGTATCATGACTATTAGAATATGCCAAAAGGCGATTCAGATTTTTGTGTTTGCTGTTCATCATTAGGGGTGGTGAAATTCGATTCCTTGTTAATAGCTGAGTCATATTCCACTGTATATAAGCACCACCTCTTCTTGATCCACTTCTGTGTCAATGAACTTTGAGGTTGCTTCCACTACTTGGCTCTTGTGAATAGTGCTGTTATGAACATAGGGGAGTGTGTATCTTGTCAAATTATAGTTTTGTGTGTGTATATGGCCAGGAGTGAGATTGCTCGGTCATATCTCAAGCTGTGGGTCTTAAAGACTCCCTGAAGTGTATCTGCTCACAGCTCTAGAGGCCAGAAATCAACAGGTCGGCTTCTTTCGGGGGCTCTGAGCGAGGATCCATTCCCTGTCGCCCTTCCCCCCAACCCTCGCCCACCCAGTGGCTTCTGGTTTTCTTCTCTTCTTTGCAGGCAAATTTTCTCTCCTTATAGAGACCCCCAGGTGTCCAATGAGGGTCCAGCTCACCCGCAGTGATCCCCTCTCAACTTGAGTACCTCTGCAAAGACCTATTTGCAAATAAGGTCCTACTCAGAGACACTGGGGTTGAGGACCTCACCATCAACCTTTTAGGACACACAATTCAGCCCATAATGACATTTCTCAGCTTTGCTGTCCCTCGTCATGCCTCGAGAATACTTTTGAACTTTAGCCTCGTGATTTCATCGCAGGAAATGAGCACAAAACTCATGGCTTAGAACATGGGAAGAGGAGGGCGTGGCAACCCACTCCAGTATTCTTACTGGGAGAATCCCATGGACAGAGGGACCTGGTGGGCTACTATCCATGGGGTCGCCAAGAGTCAGACATGACCAGAGTGACTTAGCACACACACGCATGCAGAACACGGGAAGGGTTTAATTTAAATTAGAGTGGGCATATAATGTTTGGTGGTTGTGTGGAACCAAAAGAACGAGTATAATGCGGAAACCGAAGGGTGGAAGTATTGGACACCTATGCTCAGATTCCAAAAGAAATTGCTGGCTGTGTCGTGATAAGCAGGTGTTATTGGACTTCCAGTCCTGAAGCATAATCGTGGGCAACAGATGGCTTTTCTCCCTCCCCGAAGCCCATGCCTGGTTACAATTTGAGAGAGGCTGGCTTTGCTCAAAACAGTCGTAAAATTCATGTAGCTGCTCTGAACTACCGTTTGATAGACTTGGACGGGGAAAGAGACGGTTTCGTAGCGTTGAAACATATTCATCAGCGTATGTGAAATGGGTAACTAATGTGCATTTGATGCATGAAGCAGGGCACCGGAAGCTGGGGCTCTGGGACAACCTAGAGGCATAGGGTGGGGAGGGAGGTGGGAGGGGACTTTCGGGTGGGAGTGAAAGGGAAAGCCGCTCAGGCGTGTCCGACTCTTTGGGACCCCATAGACAATACAGTGCATGGGATTCTCCAGGCCAGGATATTGGAGGGGGTAGCCTTTCCCTTCTCCAGGGGATCTTCCCAACCCAGGGATCGAACACAGGTCTCGTCTCCTGCATTGCAGGCGGATTCTCTACCAGATGGGAGTCACAGACACACACACACACACACACACACACACCCCTATGGCCAGTTGATGCTGATGTATGGCGAAAACCATCACAATATTATAAAGTAATTATCCTCCAATTAAAAAAAAACTTAATTAAAAAAAAAGAGACTTCACATGGCATCGGGAGGCAGGGATACGGAGAACACTTGTATGACTCTCAGCCGTGGGTTCTGGGGTCTGAGATACGAAGGGAAATGCCTCTGAGAAGTGGCAGTTGGACCGGTACCCACAGGACCCGGTGAGATGCACGAAGGTTGATCAGGTTCTTTGGTTTACGTCTTGGAGGCGGGGTGGGGGGAGGTTGTGAGTGCTGCGAGGACCCGTGTCCTCCGGTTTGACTTGGTGACGCGAATCCAGTCTCGATGAACACGGAAAGTGTCGGGACCTCCCTGGTGATCCAGTGGTTAAGACTCGGTGCTTCCAAGGCTGGGGTCATGCATTCGATCCCTGGTTGAGGAGCTAAGATCGGACATGCTACAAAGTGAAAGGGCAGCCAAAGAGTGGAGGGATAAAAAAAAGGAGGAAAGGTGAGGTGTCTCTTAAATCCTGGATTCAGGAAGTCTGGTTTTTAGAATTGTTGAGTTCACAGTCACAGTCAGTCAGTCTGTGGACATTTTTTTTTAGGGTCACAGCCTCTGTTTTCAGTTCTCTAGGGTGGCTGTCAAAGGCTGCTCACTGACTATATTGTTAGGTAGTCATTAAGTCGTGTCTGACGCTTTCTGAGCTTGGACCGTAGCCGGCCAGGCTCCTGTGTGCATGGATTCTCCAGGCCAGAATACCGGAGTGGGTTGCCACTTCCTTCTCCAGGGGATGTTTCCGACCCAGGGATTAAACCCTCATCTCTTGTGAATCCATCACACGTGGATTCTTTACCACTGAGCCACCAGGGAATCCCACACACTGGGTAGCTTACAGCAATAAAAATGCATTATCTTACAGTTCCAGAAAGCCTACACGTCTGGAGTTTTGTTTTTCTTTTTTTTTTTCCTTAGGATTTCCACAAGGAAACATACATTTTTTTTTTTCTTTAGGATTTGGCCATTAACAGGAACATAAAAATATTTACATTAAAATAAAGATAGCATCGTTTAATGATATGCAGTAATTATGATGGAATATATTAGCCTTTTCATGAATTTAGTAAAAGCTTAAGATTTGGTTTTATGCTTTTTTTTTAATTAATTCCTGTTGAAAAATAGGAGATTGACTCTAGTGTTTAGTTTCAGATGTGATTCAGTTATACATATGTGTATATATTCTAGATTATTTCCATTATAGGTTATTATAAGATACTAATATAGTTCCCTGTGCTATACTGTGGGTTATATCTATAGAGCTCTATATCCTTGTTGATTATCTGTTTTACATACATCGGGGTATATATTTTCATTTCAAACTCCATATTTATCTTCTTCCTCTAAATGCTTTGTTAACTGTAAAGTTTTTTCATCCCCCCCCCCCCCCACCCCGTGTGTCTGTGAGTCTGTTCTTGCTTTGGAAATAAGTCCAAAAAAAAAAAAAAAATTGGAGACATTTTAAATTTATTTGACCTACTTAAAATTTTACAAAATCCTGAATGCCAATGTAGAGATGAGTAAGCACGGGTATTTTCTCAACACCCGCTCAGAGGGTATTGGGCTTCCCTGGTGGCTCAGATGGTAAAGAATCTGCCAGCAATGCAGGAGACCTGAGTTAGATCCCTGGGTCGGGAAGATCCCCCTGGAGAAAGGAATGGCAACCCACTCCAGTACTCTCGCCTGGAGAATCCACGGACAGAGGAGCCTGGCGGGCTACAGTTCACGGGGTCTCAAAGAGTCAGACAGGACTGAGCCACTAACCCACACACACAGAGGCTATTATTAACTCATTTGAGTAGAGGAATTCCCTGTGATTTTGTTGTCGGTTTTATTTAAAGATTATAGGCAATTTCTCCTCTCAGACTGAAGGACTCTCTTTAAAAATAGTTGTCTGTTCTTTGTTTTCTGCCCTCTGTCTGTAAAGCACTCATTAAAAAGGGCTTAGCTAACAAAGAGCTTCTTTCTGCTATTGTGTACAAGCGCAAATGAGTTAGGCAGAAGGAGATTTCTCATATCAAGCGAGATCAAGATACAATAGCTCCTATTCTGTGGGGGCTGCGTTTAGAAGGACTGATAAACGTCCTTGGCTGTGGGGACCACCGTCCTCTTGGGCATCGTCTGCTTATCGCCAAACGCCAACATGAAACCAAGATGGAGTCATTGCCACCTTCAGCCTGGGCGTCTCCACCTAATTTTGTGGAGTTTATAGAGAATCGTATGAGTGTCTAGTCCAGGTTTCATCTGGTCCAGAGAGCTTTATACTTTCATATGCTCAGAATTCACATCATAATTTTGTTCAAATACAGATTCCCATTCAACCTGAGTAGGAGCTAGAGATGGTACTTCTGTTTTGTTTTGTTTTGTTAACAAGCTCTTTGGGAGGCTGATGCTGTCTGTTGAAAGCCCACTGTTGGAATAGTGAGAATCTTTGCTGGAGGCCCCTCATTGTACAGGGCTTCCCAGGGGGCTCAGCAGAAAAGAATCCGCCTGCCAATGCAGGAGACTCAAGAGATGCAGATTTGACCCCTGGGTTGAGAAGCTCCCCTGGAGGAGGGGGAAATGGCAACCCACTCCAGTGTTCTTGCCTGGAGAATCCCATGGATAGAGGAGCCTGGAGGGCTACAGTCTGTGGGGTTGCAAAGAGCTGAACACAACAAAGCACAAGAGTGAATGTGGGCGGGCACACACACACACACACACACACACACGCACACACACGGGCAGTTAAACTACCTGAGATGATTTCCTTCCTGGTCAACCAGCATCTCCTAGCCTGGTCAGAGTCACCTCTGTTCTCATGTCTGTCCTCATAAATTCGTTCACCATCTTCTTGCTGGCCTTAGTTTTGCTACATAACAAATGCCCCCCAAGGTCAGAAGTTGAAAGCAACCATTTGGATGTGTCCAAGATCTGAAGCTGAAACTCCAATCCTTTGGCCACCTGACGCAAAGAGCTGACTCATTGGAAAAGACCCTGATGCTGGGAAAGATTGAGGGCAGGAGGAGAAGGGGGTGACCCAGGAAGAGATGGGTGGATGGCATCACCAACTCAATGGACATGAGTTTGAGCAAACTCTGGGAGATGGTAAGGACAGGGAAGCCTGGTGTGCTGCAGCCCATGGGGTCGCAAAGAGTCAGACACGACTGAGAGACCAAATTCCAACAACGACAGAGATTCTGCGAGGTAGAAACTCTGATGAGGGATGGGGTGGATGGTGAGTTTCCACCTCAGCATGTCTGAGGCTCTGGGATCTCCTGTGGGAAAACTGAACTGAAAAATGACTTCACAAATGGATCTGGGCATGAGTGCCCATGGAGTGTCATCCATGCCCATCTCTCACACTTGTGTGATTAGGGAAATGGATGAGGGAGCCCACGCAGACTGTCCTGGGAGGACAGTTGCTTCGTGACAGAGTGGACTTAGGATGGTGGAACGTCCTACGTGGTGGCTCATGGTCACAGAAGAACATATCCCAGGAAACTGTGGGGTTAACAAAGAAATGCAGAGTGGGTGGCTGATACCAACAGAAGCTCATCGTCTGATGGAACAATGAACAAAGTCAAACCATGTTCGTTCAAACAACAGGGATTCATCTTCTCTAGTTAAGGAGGCCAGACATTCACGGTCAAGGTGTCCCAGGGTGGATTTTGTCTGGATGTTTCAGAGGAGGCTCCTTCCCGCCTCTTCCGGCTTCTGGGGTCTCCGGGTGTCCATCCCTGGGCTGGCTCCCTCCCATCTCCGCCTCCATCTCCCCGTGGCTTCTCCTCTGTGTCCATGTCTCCCCTCTTCTGTGTCTTATAAGGACCCTGTCACGGGGTTTTAGGGCCACCCCATCCAGGAGGACTTCATCTCAGACCCTTCACTCCATCACCTCTGCAGAGACCCTGTCTCCAAATAAGGTCCCATTGTGAGGATCCAGGTGTTGTAAGAGGGACATGTCTTTTGTGGAGGGGGCCTCCCCTAGTTGTAGAGACCAGATATCTGCGATCAAAGTGTCCCCGGGCTGAGCTCCATCCAGAGGCTCCAGGGGAGGGTCCTCCCCAGGGGCTCCAGGCGTCCGTCCCTGGGCTGGTGGCCGCCCCCCTCCCGTCTCTGCCTGCATCTCCACGTGGCTTCTCCTCTGCATCCATGTCTCCCCTCTTCTGTGTCTTACAAGGACCCTGTCCCTGGGTTTAGGGCCACCCCATCCAGGAGGACCTCATCTCAGATGTCTAATCACATTCACAAATACCTTGTTTCAAAACATCACATTCGCTGCTTCTGAGGGTTAAGATGTGGATATATCCTCTGGAGAGACACAATCCTCATGAAGAAGACCACCCATGTTACCTTCCCTTAGTGGAAGCCACCACGCCCCCATCCGGATCGCAGGGGAAGAGACTTAAGCTCCACCTACTGATGGTTTCTCTTTAAAGAAAGAAGACGGTTCCATTCAGGAGATAATCTGTGGCCCGGTCCTGAGACCTGGACCACCTCACGGTCTGACCTCCGTCAAAGCCAAGTCCACTGTTCTGCCCTGCTCGGGTGTGGCATGATGCCGCCTCTGGTTTTCTTAAGACTGACATTTCTAGACTATGTTCAAGCCAGAAATGGTGACTCTTTCTATTCCTTGATCACTCCTGTACTCAGAGGTATGTCATTGTTGTTGGTCAGTTGCCCAGTCATGTCCAACTCTTTGCAACGCCGTGGACTGCGGCACACCAGGCCTCCCTGTCCATCACCAACTCCTGGAGTTTGCTCAAACTCATGTCCATCGAGTTAGTGATGCCATCCAACTCATTCTGTGGTCCCTTTCTCCTCCCACCTTCAATCTTTCCCAGGATTTTTCCCAATGAGGCAGCTCTTCGCATCAGGTGGCCAAAGGATTGGAGTTTCAGCTTCAGCATCAGTCCTTCCAATGAATATTCAGGATTGATTTCCTTTAGGATGGACTGGTTGGATCTCCTTGCAGTCCAAGGGACTCTCAAGAGTCTTCTCCAACAGCACATTTCAAAAGCATCAATTCTTCATTTTCTTTACGGTCCAGCTCTCACAACTGTAAGTGAGGTATAAATATCCTAATAGTTTTACAATGGGCTGTGGTTTTTTAATAGATTTTCTTTTCTTAATTAATTTTTTATTGAAGGATAATTTTTTACAGAATTTTGCTGTTTTCTGTCAAACCTCAACATGAATCAGCCATAGGTACACATATGTCCCCTCCCTTTTGAACCCCCCTCCCACCTCCCTGCCCATCCCACCCCTCTAGGTTGACACAGAGCCCCTGTTTGAGTTTCCTGAACCAAACAGAAAATTCCTGTTGGCTATCATTTTACATATGGTGAGGGAAATTTCCATGTTAGTTTCTCCATACATCTCACCCTCCCCCCATGTCCATAAGTCTATGTCTGTTTCTCCACTGCTGCCCTGTGAATAGGTTCATCTGTACCATTTTTCTAGATTCCGTATATATGTGTTAGAATACGATATTCATCTCTCTCTTCCTGGGCTGTGATTTTTAGCTGCTGTGTTTTATCGTGGCTGTTAATGGATGCTTCTGGCTCTTTGAATGTTTCTCCTTTTATAATGATCAGTTTAGCATGTCAAGATGTGAGCCATAATCAAACTTATCCATCTATTCACCCATTCATCCATCCATCTATTTTCGCACACAAATGTGTTGCGAGAGAGGCAGGGAGGGAGAGAGAAAGAGAGAGACAGAACTGACAGGGCTCTCCACGCCAATCAATTTGTGTTGAGAGGCTTCCTTCTGCATTTGTGAAGTGTTCATTTCAACGCTGGTATGGAGAATTCAACACAGCCTAATTGACTTGAAGGTCATTACCGCATTTTAATAATATGCTGAAGAGAAGCCAGCCAGCTGATCAAATAGCGGTAACACCCATTTAAGCGGGAAAACAGTCCCCTGTGAACATAAATCCATATTGAGGACACTCTCTTTTGTGAGTCCTCTGCATTGAGAATGCTCGCCCGTGAGCAGAGGTAAATAGAGCTGACCTTTTGCGAACACACGGGCGCTCCCTCAAGTCACGACCCTCGTCTTCAAAGGACCTGACAAATATTTGAAATCTGATGACTGATGATTGTTACAATGCAGGCTTCTCCAGAGGGTGCTGTTTACAAACGCCCTTTCTTTTCTCATTCGCTTCTGTTCCGTTGGACGGTGGAAATGGGGGAATTCTCAATGCCACGCCACTCAAGTTAAGAAGCTGTGCTTTGCTTTTAATATTCTGTCTTTCAGAATAAGTGTGTTAGTCGCTCAGTTGTGTCTGACTCTCTGCGACCCCGTGGACTGTAGCCCGCCAGGCTCCTCTGTCCATGGGATTCTCCAGGCAAGCATGCTGGAGTGGGTTGCCACTCCCTTCCCCAGGGGATCTTCCCGACCCAGGGATCGAACCTGCATCTCTTGCGTCTCTTGAATAGCCAGGCAGAAAAGGGGGTATCAAGGTGAAATTATGTGCATGTAAAGGTGCCTTGATGATGGTTAAAAGATGGTGCAAGTTATCACGGATTCTCGTGACCATCGTTTGGGCATTCAGGTAGAATTCTCAGAGACCAGATCATTTTGTGGGATTCTATACAAACATTGCCCTGCTATTGAATTTACATGAACAGAGCAATCGAACTTGCAGGAAGACCTCCGATGAGTTACAGACACGGAGCGTTTGCCCTGAGCGGCATTCCAGTCCCCAAACAGCGAGCCTGGAGAATCGATACGTCAGCTCTCGCAGCTTCCACGGCCCCGAGGTCTCTCAGCGTCCCGGTTCCTGTCTGTTTCGCAGGTTTAATCTTGATGTGTAAAGATGTTTCCCGCTCGCCCCCATAAAAGCTCCATCCGGCTTTATCCCGAGCATCCCACTAGGGTTGGCATCGCATAACGCGACTCTTTGCTGCAGCCCTGTTAGCTTTCTGAACCTTTCCCGCCCGACTCGCCCAGAGCTCACTCATTAGCTGGGCTCTTTCTCTGACTGGCCCTGATGCTCGGTCTGTGCATCCTGGGTCAGCCGCGGGGCCCCCGTGGACTCTGGGAGCAGCTCCCGGTGCCGCCCACCCTGCTCTTAGGATTGATCATCCCTCTGCCCTTGGATCTGGGTCATCACACCCACTGCCTCGGCACCCCTGCGGAGATCAGGGGCCCCTTTGAAACATGTCAGGTCTTTAATCATGGCGAGGCTCTCTCAGAAAGAGAAATCGGGGCACCTGGATGGATGTTACCAAGAGAGGAACTCAGGAGGGTGAAAGGGTGGAAGAATTTCCAAGGAGCTGCAAAATGCCAGGGTATTTTTAACTGTTCCTTTGGGCTTCCCTCATTGCTCGGGCAATAAAGAATCTGCCTGCGATGCAGGAGGCCTGGCTTTGATCCCTGGGTCTGGAAGACCCCCTGGAGGAGGGCATGGCAACCCACCCCACTATTCTTGTCTGCAGAATCCCACGGACAGAAGAGCCTGGCGGACTGCAGTCCATGGGCTCACCAAGAGTCAGATGTGACTGAGTGACTAACACTTGCGTACATACAGAAAAGTTGGGCAAGCACTGATTTTTTTTTGGAATGATGGTTCCTTAAAGATTCTTATTGTCTTCTGCCCCTAGCTCCAACCTTTGTAAATTTTTTTTTTATTACTTTTCACCAGGGTTTAAGGCTAATCATTGATTATGTTTGTGTATCAATGTCTGCGTCTATAGCTCATCATCTACATCATTTTTCTTTGGGGAGATAGATAAAACTACAAATTTTACATACACATTAATTATATATGCAGATGTATACATAAATAACATTAATGATGGGCCTGTATAGATCACTTATATGTGTATTTATATATGTGTGTATATATACACGTATGTTTGTGTACATGTGTGCTAAGCTGCTTTCGACTCTGTGACCCCATAGACTGTAGCCCACCAGGTTCCTCTGTCTGTGGGATTCTCCAGGCAAGAATACTGGCGTGGGTTGCCATTTCCTCCTCCAGGGGGTCTTCTCAACACAGGGATCGAACCCATGTAGTAGGCGGATTCTTTACGACCGTTTCGCCAGGGAAGCCCATATTTGCCTTTTACATGAGACTTCAATATTTCCTATCGGGCAGTATTCATCAAGCCTTCATAGGAGCCCATTGGTAATAACGGAAGATAAAAATGTGAATAGGAATGTCTCTCAGATGCATGAATTTTGAGAGCATACTTTTTTACCTGAGGTCACATTTGTGCATCTTTCTGAGATTACCCCTCTCCGTGGGTTTACCACCGACCTACTAATACACGCGGATGGCTTCTCATCCATTCTGTTCTTGTTCTTAACCATGCCTCGCGTCTATTTATATAGGCCAGGAATCGCACACTTCTCCAGATTTCTTAATTTACTCGGCCTCATTATCCCCGCAATATATAAATTAAAAATGACAAGATGGATGACCCAGAAAATTCCCACACAGAATACAGATTACAACCAATGGTTCACCGTGCCTCTCCTTTATCTTCAATGGCATGGTACTTTCAGATACTTTTTAAAAAATCAGCCTGTAAGCGTTTCGGACTCAGGAGCAGTCTTTCCCTGGAGGAAGGATGAAAAAAGAGTCCTAGATCGTTGGTGATCATTATTCTGATTATAGGAAAAAAGGTGTGGGATTCAAAGTCAGGGACATCCAGTGTCTAGGGTTGTTCCCTGTATGAGTGAGTCATCATTCAAGCAGGACACATTAATTGAGCATCTATTATGTGAATCTGGAGAAGTGAAATGAAGTGAAAGTCGCACAGTCCTGTCTGACTCCTTGTGACCCATGGATTATACAGTCCATGGAACTCTCCAGGCCAGAACAATGGAGTGGGTAGCCTTTCCCTTCTCCAGGGGATCTTCCCAACCCAAGGATTGAACCTAGGTCTCCTGCATTGCAGGCGGATTCTTTTAACAGCCACGAGAGGAATCTGGAGAAAGGGAACAGCAATCCACTTCGGTATTTTTGCCTGGAGAATTCCATGGACAGAGCAGCCTGGCGGGTTACAGTCCACGGGGGAAGAAACAGTCAGACACGATGGACTAACACACACTTTATTATGTGTAATGCCTGTGCTAAGATATAAGACCCCTCCATTCTGTTTCCAGTCTGTGCCCAGAGATACTGAGAAAGTCTTTACCCATCCAGTGTGGTGGCTCAGGGATAAAGAATCTGCCTGCCAACGCAGGAGACACGGGAGACAAGGATTCCATCCCTGGGTCGGGAAGATCCCCTGGAGAAGGGAATGGCAACCCCACTTAAGTATGCTTTTAATTATGATTTTTCTTTTTAATTGGAGGACAATTGCTTTTCAATATGGTGCTGTTTTTTTTGCCATCCATCAACATGAATTAGCCAATGATGTACATAGGTCTCCTCCCTTGGAACCCTGCCTCCCACCTCCCACCCCATCCCACCCCTCTGGGTTGTCACAGAGCCCTGGCTTCTTCTTTCAGTCACACAGCAAATTCCCACTGGCTGTCTATCTTGCATATGATAATGCATATGTTTCCATGCTATTCGCTCAATTTGTCCCACCCTCTCTTCCTTCTCCTTCCCCCTAAAGGTCCGTCTAGTCAAAGCTGTGGTTTTTTCCAGCGGTCATGTATGGATATGAGAGTTGGACCATAAAGAAAGCTGAGCACTGAAGAACGGATGCTTTTGAACTGTGGTGTTGGAGAAGACTCTTGAGAGTCCCTTGGACTGCAAGGAGATCCAACCAGTCCATCCTAAAGGAGGTCAGTCCTGAATATTCACTGGAAGGACCGAAGCTGAAGCTACACTTCTTTGGCCACCTGATGCGAGGAACTGATTCATTGGAAAAGACCCTGATGCTGGGAAAGATTGAAGGTGGGAGGAGAAGGGGACGATGGTTGGATGGCATTACTGACTCAGTGGACATGGGTTTGAGTAAACTCTGGGAGTTGGTGAAGGACAGGGAGGCCTGGCATGCTGCGGTCCATGGGGTCACAAAGAATCAGACACAACTGAGCGACTGGACTGAATCCTTCCCCTACTGTGTCCACAAGTCTGTTCTCTATGACTGCATTTCCTTTGCTGCCATGCAAATAGGTTCACCCGGCATTCTTGCCTTGACAATTCATGGACAGAGGAGCCTGGCGGGCTGCAGTCCTTGGCTTTGCAGAGTCAGACACGATTAAGCGACTAAGCATACAGGCACGCATGCACCCTTTTTGGGTTGCTGGCTTTCAGACACTCCTTCCACAAGTGGGGATTTTTAAATAGTGTTGGTTCGTAGGAGGTACATCTCTCAGATCCCCCTCAAGGGTTTACGTTTCAGACAGTTTCTGTGTTCCGATTGCAAACAGTCGGAAAATCCAAAACAGAAGCACCATTTGCAATAAGCTATCACTTACGAAAATAGGAGCTGGTGGCCACCTGCCCCATGCTTCTAGCGGGGGACCTCAGCTGAGTCTTTGTCTTTTCAAACGGAAGCCTCCCTGAGCCCAAGGAATCAGAGAATTCAGGTGGATGTTTTGATCTCCACTTCTCTCACAATTATGGTGTCCTACTTTCAAAAGTGGGCTTCTCCCTTTGTTCAGCATCTTTTAAAACTGTCTTGGAACTAAATATACGTTTGCCACAACAGAGGAAAGTTTAACATGGCTTCTCTCTCTCTAGACTAAGCAGTAATACCACAAAGAGGCAAGCAAGAAAATAGTCGCCCTAAGAGCTGTGTCTCCTCCGTGTTTGGGATCACCTTCATCAAACATCCCCTACAAATCCAGCATCTTGTTGTTGCATCACCAAATTGGGTCCAACTCTTTGCGACCCCATGGACTGCAGCACGCCAGGACTGCCTGTCCATCACCACCTCCCAGAGCTTGCTCAAACTCACATCAATCAAGTCTGTGATGCCATCCAGCCATCTCATCCTGTGTCGTCCCCTTCTCCTCCTGCCTTCCATCTTTCCCACCATCTGGGTCTTTTCCAATGAGTCAGCTCTTTGCATCAGGTGGCCAAAGTATTGGGGCTTCAGCTTCAGTCCTTCCAATGAATATTCAGGGTTGATTTCCTTTAGGATTGAATGGTTTGATCTCTTCAAATTCAGTATGTTGCTGGTCATTCATACATTATTTAATTTCTGTTTCATTGGGAGTGTAGCTGACTTACAGGGTTGTGTAGGTTTCAGGTATATGACAAAGTGAATCTGTGATACATATACCCCACTCTTGTTGGGAATTCCCTGGTGGCTCAACTGGTAAAGAATCTGCCTGCAATGAGGGACACCCTGGTTCAATCCCTGGGTCAAAAGGTCCCCTGGAGAAGGGAAAGGCAACCCACTCCAGTGTTCTTGCCTGGAGAATCCCAGGGACAGAGGAGCCTGGTGGGCTACAGTCCATGGGGTCTCAAAGAGTCAAACACGACTGAGCGACTAACACTTCTACTTTCTTCTACTCTTGTTTCAGTTCAGTTCAGTTCAGTCACTCAGTCATGTCTGACTCTTTGCGATCCCATGAATCGCAGCACACCAGGCCTCCCTGTCCATCACCAACTCCTGGAGTGCACCCAAACCCATGTCTATGGAGTCAGTCATACCATCCAACCATCTTATCCTCTGTCGTCCCCTTCTCCTCCCACCTTCAGTCTTTCCCACCATCAGGTCTTTTCCAGTGAGTCAGCTGTTCGCATCAGGTGGCCAAAGGATTGGAGTTTCAGCTTCAGCATCACTCCTTCCAATGACCACTCAGGACTGACCTTCATTAGGATGGACTGGATGGATCTCCTTGCAGTCCAAGGGACTCTCAACAGTCTTCTCCAAAACCACAGTTCAGAAGTAGCAATTCTCTGACGCTCAGCTTCCTTTATAGTCCACCACTCACATCCATACACGACTACTGGAAAAACCATAGCCTTGACCAGACAGACCTTTGTTGGCAAAGTAATGTCTCTGCTTTGCAATATGCTGTCTATGTTGATCATAACTTTCCTTCCAAGGAGTAATCGTCCTTTAATTTCATGGCTGCAATCACCATCTGCAGTGATTTTGGAGCCCAGAAAAATAAAGTCAGCCACTGTTTCCCCATCTATTTGCCATGAAGTGATGGGACTGGATGGCATGATCTTAGTTTTCTGAATGTTGAGCTTTAAGCCAGCTTTTTCACTCTCCTCTTTCACTTTCATCAAGAGGCTCTTTAGATCTTCTTCACTTCTGCCGTAAGGGTGGTGTCATCTGCATACCTGAGGTTATTGATATCTCGCCCTACTCTTGTTTAGACTCTTTTAATTCATGCATTTAATGAAAGGGATGACTGAATACTGGATCACTGGATAAAGATTAACATTGTTGGTGGAGTATTTGAAACAAAATTTAATGCCTGGGTCTTTATCTTGTTGTATAAGGTATTATAAAATCCTCATCAAAATATGAAATTTGTTTATTTACAGGTAAATTCCTTTGCTCTCCAAAGATTTCTGGTTATACTTTACTTTGTAGGTATGATCTTGAGAACTTCATTTGCAAACCTCTTTTCAGATGAGAAAAGGTGTGTTTGAATGTCCCCGGAATTCTAAACATTTGATTCTATTCATTCCATTCCCCTGCAGTTGGAGGAGACTTAAATTGAGGCAGCTTGCGCTAAACAGTATTTATTCAGGCTGATGACTAAGGAGTGTTTTCAGCACCTAATTTTTCATTTGATGTGTATTTTCTAGTTCTTGCCTTAAAGAAATACCAGCATGATGAGTCCATTGGTCTGTGTAGCTGCTGATGGATATTTTTTCCATAATATTTAACCTTTATCACTGCTACTGACATCATGGTTTGTCATTTTTCCTTCACTAACTAGACAATAAAGGATTGTGGGGCTTGGAAGGGTTTGAAAGTTGGCATTTCTGTGAGGCTAAACATAGGTTGCCATGCCCTCTGGTCAGAACCACAGGTACATTTTTTTTCTTTTTTGTTTTTGATGGAGGATCTCATTTAGAAAGGCTGGGCTTCCAGCCATAATCAGAAAATGTCTGAGCGTCAGGAAAGGCATCAGGAGGTCAGCTCACTGTTGCAATACCAACTTCACTCTGGGGAAGTCAAAGAGAAGAAAAAGGGAAAAAAAAGCAGAAACAGTATAGGTTCTGGAAAACTCATTGAACAAATTTGAAGTTTTTCTTCAAGCAGAGTGGTAGAAATTAAATGCCAGGATATCTATTATTCAGCTTCGGTGGGAACCGTATCCTAATATGCTGCGTCGCTTCAGTC
>ML664232.1:377594-448051 GCA_007570785.1 Antilocapra americana | reverse complement strand
TATAGTTTTCTATATACAAGTCTTTTGATTCTTTAGGTAGAAATACTCCTAAGTATTTTATTCTTTTTGTTTCGATGGTGAATGGAATTGTTTCCTTAATTTCTCTTTCTGATTTCTCACTGTTAGTGTATAGGAATGCCAGGGATTTCTGTGTGTTGATTTTATATCCTGAAACTTTGCTATATTCACTGATTAGCTCTAGTAATTTTCTCGTAGAGTCTTTAGGGTTTTCAATATAGAGGATCATGTCATCTGCAAACAGAGAGAGTTTTACTTCTTCTTTTCCAATCTGTATTCCTTTGATTTCTTTATCTGCTCTGATTGCTGTGGCCAAGACTTCCAAAACTATGTTGAAGAGTAGTGGTGAGAGTGGGCACCCTTGTCTTGTTCCTGATTTCAGGGGGAATGCTTCCAGCTTTTCACCATTGAGGATAATGTTTGCTGTGGGTTTGTCATATATAGCTTTTATTATGTTGAGGTATGTTCCTTCTATTCCTGCATTGGCAGGTGGATTCTTTACCGCTGACGTACCAGGAAAGCTACCAAGAGCCACTGTACTCTGATTTGAAAAAAAAAAAAATCCTGAAACATCGCTTATCAATTTCACCTGGAAAAAAAAAAAAGGTTGCTACCCTGGTTTCACCTCCTCTTGTAGTCAATAACTTCCAACAGATACCAGTGGAACTGGGGAATCGACGGTCTGTTCTTTGTGCTGGTTTTCAGCTGATAGCCCTGTCTGCAGCGCCTGTCTGATCCACAGAGCATCCTGCTGAGGAAAGTGGTACCCAGGTTTTCACAGGCTAGGAAACTGGGGCTGAACAAGATTAGGTAACCTATCCACTACACCTTAGCTATAAAGAGGGTTTTTTTTTTTTTCCCCAAGAGGGTTTTATAAATTTTTTTTTTTTTAATGTGGGCCATTTTTAAAGGATCGGATGAATTTGTTACAGGACACTGGAACTGTTTGAATTTTTGCTTAGTAATTAACGCTTCACTCTTCACAGATCATCTTAGTAGTGTAGATGCCTCAGAATCTCGATTCTGATGATTTTTTTTTTTTTGCCCTGAGATGTGACAACATCAGTATAACCCCTTCTTCCTTCCTTCCAATTTTGGTTTTTCTAAGGACCCTTGCACACTTTCAAGTTTCCGTGATGTAATTAAGTCTTTGCGGCTTCATGCTTGGTCGAATTCCAAAAAAGTTCTCACTCAATAAAGGGATGGATTCTAAGGGTATGTAAATCATTTTCATTTAAACATTTTCATTGGGTTCATACACGTGGAAATGTATTCCTACCTCATTGAAACTTTGCCGCTAAACCGACACACTTCCAAGTGTCAAAGTCTCTGTTGGATTCCCCATTATTTTTTTTTTTTTAAAGATCTTAAGTCTTTTGATTTGGCGCCATGCCTTGATGACCTGTCCCAGTATTTCTTCTACTGCTTTTCATGCTAATGGAGGTTTTTTTGAATAATCACTTTTAAAATTTAAAAACCATGTATGGGGTGGGTAAGGTAAAAATTCTGGATTAGTATATATATTTTAAAGTATTTGTCTTGCTTTCATCTTTCAACATTTGATTTCTTACAAAATTTCTGGGCTAAAAATGTTTTTTTTTTTTTCCCCTCCTCTTCACCAGATTGAAGACTTTGATGCATACCTTCCAGCTTGTCTTCTAACTTCCAGGGGTTGTTGGGGAGAAGTGTGATGTCAGACTGATTCTGATTAATTCTCAGATCTTTTCTTTCTAGGAGCTTTTACAGCTTGTATCCAGAGAGTGAGACTTTTGTATTCATCCACGTCAACCTTTGTTGGAGCATTCATTATTACAAACATTTCTATAATTCAGGGGGAAATTATTTTATGTGTGTATAATAAATATGGTTTTATACACATGTTCCTGCATTTATATGGGCTTCCCTGGTGGCTCAGATGGTAAAGCATCTGCCTGCAATGCAGGAGACCCATGTTCGATCCCTGAGTTGGGAAGATCCCCTGGAGAAGGACATGGCAACTCACTCCAGTGTTCTTGCCTGGAGAATCCCATGGACAGAGGAGCCTGGCGGGCTGCAGTGCGTGGGGTCACAGAGAGTCAGATACGACTGAGCGACTAACACTTGAAATGTTCATTTTCATACATTTATATACATTAGGCTTTTGTAGGTGTGAGGTTACAAACACACACGCTCCCCTCACTCTCCTTTTTACAGGAACTTTTTTTTTTTGCTTTTTGTCTGGACAATTCTCTCTTTCTGAGAGAGTTGGAGGGAGAGAGGAAAGGAGTCAGTATTATACCTCTTCCTATAAGTGCATGCGTCAGCCTAATTTTATTTTGTAAATGCCACCCAGTAAGTTTCAGATATAATCTTCGTGTATCCCTAAATACGTCTGTATATATTTTTAAAATATGGACATTCTCTTACATATAATCAGTACAGTGGTCAAAATCATGAAATTAACGGTGCTTGCTTCCCTAGTGGCTCAGCTGGTAAAGACTCTGCCTGCAATGCAGGAGGTCTGGGTTTGATCCCTGGCTCGGGAAGATCCCCTGGAGGAGGGCATGGCAACCCACTCCAGGATTCTTGCCTGGAGAATCCCATGGACAGAGGAGTCTTGGTGGGCTGCAATCCATGGGGTTGCAAAGAGTTGGACACGACTGAGTGACTAAGCATGCAAGACTATTAGCTAATCTACAGACTTGAGCAAATTTTTCCAATTGGCCCACTTATAATTCTCTGTTGGGGTGGAAAAAATAGAACAAACAAAGATCCTGTATTTTCTCTGCCAGGATGGTAATCCAGGATCCCAGTTTACATGTAGCGGTCATGCTTTTGTTATCTCCTCTGGTCTGGCGTGATTGCTGAGTTTTGCCTCGCAATGAGAGTTGACGAATTTGTCTTTTACTGCTCGACGAACTTACCAGATGGTTTCTCGGGTTTTCTTCTCAATAGAACAGAAAAATCTGAGGCATAGTTAGCCCTGACTCTATGATGAGCCCTGTAAATAATTTTTCTGTTTTTCTCAGTTGTGTTTTGACTTGGTGAATAATGGCTTTTTTTTTTTGACTCTTTTTTTTTTTTTATTGTTTTTGCCATACATTGTCATGATATCACCATGGGTTTACATATGCTTCCCCTCCGGATCCCCCCTCCCTCCTTCCTCCCCCCCGGGAAATCTCGCTGCACCAGTCCCGAGCATCAATCCTGGGCTGGCGATTGAATAGACACATGACAATTAACATGCTTCAATGCCCTTCTCCCATATCATCCCACCCTTACCCTCATCCACATTTCTCTTCCATTAAAAGGTTTTTTTGAATGAAGTCAGAATTTCATGATTTTTTTTTTTAATTTAAAGTGTATTGATGAATTTATGTATTCGGTGCACTGGGTCTTGGATCTTTGTTGCACTGTTTGGGATTCTTAGTCAACGCTGTCTGAGCTTTCAGTTCTGGGATGTGGAGTCTTTGGTCAGGGCCTGCAAACTGTTTCGTTGTGGGATGTAGCACCTAGTTCCCTCACCAGGGACAGAATTTGCGCCCCCTGCACTGGGAGCATGGAGTCTTAGCCACTGGACAGCCAAGGAAAGTCCCAATGTGGTCACGATTTGTGGTACATATACGCAATGGAATATTACTCAGCCATAAAAGGTATATATTTGAATCAGTTCTACTGAGGTGGACGAAACGGAGCCTATTATACAGAGTGAAGTAAGCCAGAAGGAAAAACAATACAGTATACTAACGCATATATATGGAATTTAGAAAGCTGGTAACGAGAACCCTGTATGTGAGACAGCAAAAGAGACGCAGATGTATAGAACAGTCTTTTGGACTCTATGGGAGAGGGCAAGGGTGCGATAACATGGGAGAACGGCATTGAAACATGTAAATTATCATATGTGAAATGAATCGCCAGCCTAGGGTTGATGCATGACACAGGGTGCTCAGGGCTGGTGCACCTGGATGACCCAGAGAGATGGAATCGGGAGGGAGGTGGGAGGCGGGTTCTGGAAGGGGAACACATGTATATCCATTTCGGATTCATGTCAATGTATGGCAAAACCAACACGATAATGTAAAGGAAAATAAATTAATTAATTAATTAAAAAAAATGGAATGCCTCTTGACTCTGAGTCAGTTGTGTGAAAAGGAATTCACTCAAGCTGTTGTTCAGTACTAGTATTTTTTAATTTAACTTTTAACACGTGATATTCTCATTTGGACTTCATCCTTTCCTTGGATGTAAAGTGCATACCTAATATGATTTGTGTGTGTGTGTGTGTGTGTGTGTGTGTGTGCGCACAAGTGGATAACCAGTTATCCCAATGCTATTCACTAAGAAGCCAACCTGTACCCAGTCATTTGAGATGACATCTTTTTACTGCACACCCCCATACGGACTTGAGTCTAGCTGTGAACTTTCTCTTGTACACTAGTTATTTGTTGTAAACAAAACCACTACACTTTTGTTTATTTATTTTTTGGACGGACCTTGCAGCTTTCGAGATCTCAGCTCCTCAAGCAGGGATTGAACCTGCGCCTTCTGCAATGCAAGCACTGATCCCTAACTATGGGACTGCCAGGGAAATTCCAAAACACCCTTATCTGTTTTATTTACTAGAGACACTGTATTAATTAAAAAAATTTTTTTAAGTTTATTTAAAATTGTATGTTTACATAAAAATATTAAATAAATATAAGTATTTACTACCTTGTTAAATAAAATATATAATATTTAAAGTATTTAATTTTAAAATGAAATTTTAATATTTAAATGTTTAATTAAAAAGTAATATTTAAGTAAAATATTAAATTGTAATTTTAAATTTAAATAAAATATTGTATTTTAATTTTAAATTAAAAATATTGCATTTAAACTTTAAATTTATTTTATTGTTATTATTTTTTTAATTTGTTTATTTTAATTGGAGGCTAATTACTTTACAATATTGTTGCGGTCTTTGCCATACATTGACATGAGTCAGCCAGGGGTGTACACGTGTTCCCCATCCTGAACACCCCTCCCACCTTGCTCCCCACCCCATCCCTCAGGGCCATCCCAGTGCACTGGCTTTGAGTGCCCTGTTTCATGCATCAAACTTGGACTGGTCATCTACTTCACATATGGTAATATGCATGTTTCAATGCTATTTAAGTATTACATTTTAGTTTTAAGTTAATTTTCAATAAAAATGTTGAATTTAATTTTAAATGAAGCTTAAATTCTTTATTTTAAAAAAAGAACTTTAAAAATAGATAGGCCATATTAATTTTACAAGTCTGGTAAGGCCGGTCCCCTCTCAGAGACGTCGTCTTTCTATGTCGGTGTATGTCTAGTTATGTGTTGCTCCTTTTGCCACGTATACCTTGATATCCCCTTCCCAAGCTCCGTTAATGTAGTCTGTACCTAGTTTTGTAGGTCTGCATGTATTTACAATCGAAGGCAGGACGTACATCTGGAGACGGTTCCTGTCCTCCTGGGTCCAGCATCTCATTTTCAAACACCTGGCCCCTTGGCTGTTATTGAGCATTCTGTTCAGATGTGTGAGATGCTGCTTTGTCTCTGTATCTCGGAACGAATCACGGTTAGCAAAAATACAGCAGAAAGAGTCCTCAATAACACGAGCAGCAGCCTCATCACGGCAGGAGTCACCACGAGGACGAGCTTATAGAACATCACTGTCTGAAATAAGTCTGCCTACATAGAGTAGGTGCTGTACAACACGCCGTCACTTGGACGACACCCGTGAACATATCTACAAGACGGAAGCGGGCTCACATCCACGGAGAACAGACTCTGGGTAGCTAAGGGGGAGAAGGGCTAGGGAGACGGAGGGGGTGGCGGTTTGCAGTGAGCCCATGCAAGCTGTTGTATAAACAACAAGGTCCTAGGGTGCTACGCAGGGAGGTCTATCCAACGCCTCCTTGGTGGCTTGGACAGCAAAGCATCCCCCTGCAACGCGGGAGACCAGGGTTCGATCCCTGGGTCGAGAGAGGGTAACAGGCAGGACGGCCAGGGGTCTCCAAATGGAGGGAATAGGCTGCAAGTATCAGACGTCTTTCTCTCTCTTAAGCTGCAAGAGGAGATGAACTACAAGTGTCAGATTTTTTTTTCCCCCTTCTCTATACAAAATTAGGGCTTCTTTGGTGGCTCAGCCAGTAAAGAATCTGCCTGTAATGCAGGAGACCAGGGTTCGATCCCTGAGTTGGGAAGATCCCCTGGAGAAGGGAAAGGCTACCCACTCCAGTATTCCGGCCTGCAGAATCCCATGGACTGTATAGTCCATGGGGTCGCAAAGAGTCAGACATGACTGAGCGACTAATAGAATAAATATATACAAAACTAAAAGGAGGTTTCTTTAAAAATTCTAAATTTAAAATTCAGAATTTTTATTTGCCACGATGACACCTGCCATAAGTTCCACCTGAATGTAACTTTTCTCAAACCTCGAGCTAACCAATGCGTTTTCTTAGGGAAATGGTTATCTTAAGCTATGCGAACGAACTACCCTAGACTCTGATTTCTTCAGGTCGGTTCCACTTAAGACTCAGAACCGATAAGGGCCCAACAAACCAGTATGTTTTACTCACACACTGTTCTTCTAATCTGTGTTAATGAGACTATACATTTGCTTGGAAACTTGCCTTTCTTCAAGGTTCATGTCAACTGTTTAATCGCTGGGATAACTCACTGGGTGCCACTGTTATCTCAAAATGCACATTGTAGGTGAAGGGCCTGGTGTTGCTCTAAGTTTTCAGACACCTCCTTTCTCTAAAGAACAGCTCGCTGACAGGTATATAACATACAGCTAAAGACTAGCAAGGGGGCACTCTTTCTGCCCGCTTCTGATGTCTCCATCAGAAGCTTTTTCTATCTCCTTTATATTTTAATAAAACTTTATCACACAAAAGCTCAGAGCTATCAAGCCTTGTCACTGGCCCTGGTTTGAATTCCTCTCATCCAGAGGCCAAGAATCCCAGCGTCCTTCACGGCTCAGCAGCAACCTTTCAGCTGGAAAGATCCCCTGAAGATACGATAAATCATAAAGGAAAAAAATATGAAAAATCAGACAGCATATGAAAAAGCAGAGACATTACCCACAAAGGTCCGTCTAGTCAAACCTATGGTTTTTTCCAGTAGTCATGTATGGATGTGAGAGTTGGACCATAAAGAAAGCTGAGTACTAAAGAACTGATGCTTTTGAACTGTGGTGTTGGAGAAGACTCTTGAGAGTCCTTGGGAGAGCAAGGAGATCCAACCAGTCCATCGTAAAGGAAATCAGTCCTGAATATTCATTGGAAGGACTGATGTTGAAGCTGAAGCTCCAATACTTTGGCCACCTGATGCAAAGAACTGACTCCTTGGAAAAGACCCTGATGCTGGGAAAGATGGAGGGCAGGAGGAGAAGGAGATGACAGAGGATGAGATGGTTGGATGGCATCACCGACTGGATGGACATGAGTCTGAGCAAGCTCCGAGAGTTGGTGATGGACAGGGAGGCCTGGCAGGCTGCAGTCCACGGGGTCGCAAAGAGTGGGACACTACTGAGCGACTGAACTGAACTGAACAGATATATATACGCCTGCACTGCAGGCAGATTCTTCAGCATCTGAGCCACCAGGGGAGCCCATACAGTGAAATGATACAGTTAGGTGTGTACTGGATCACTTACCTGTACACCAGAATCCAGCACAGTATTTTAAGTCAACTATGCGTCAATACAATCAATTTTTAAAAAAGTAAAATGAAAAAAGTGTTCTTTATATTCATCAACTGAGACAAAAGTGAGAGATGTCAAGTTCATTCTTTTATCCCCATGGATGGTCAGTTGTGTCTGGCTCTTTTACAAACCCAGGTACTATAGTCTGCCAGACTCCTCTATGGGATTCTCCAGGCAAGAATACTGGAGTGGGTTGCCATGCCCTCCTCTGGGGGATCTTCCCAACCCAGGCATTGAACTCCTGTATCCTGCATTACCCCTGAGCCACCATACTTGAGCCACCACATTTTTTCTTTTGCTCTCCTTTTCTTTTCTTGCCAGAAAAAATGAATAGTTTTAGAATTCACTCCAGAGAAGCCTTTATTTAATCATCCACATTAGTGGAACTAATTAGACCCTTCTGCCGGAGAAGCTCCCAAACCCCTTAGTAGAATTTACTTTCAGGAGTTATTTGTGATGTGGCATTAACATTCCAAACTGGTGGTATAATTCTGCCAAACTCCCGAGCTTTTATAGCTATCATGTCTTTTATCTGACTTCCACTTTCTTTCAATAAAGAAGCTGAAGTAGTATTTTCTTGGAGATGTCTAAAACCCATCCAAACTGATAATCTCTGAGTGACTCGGCTTTGAGATTAATAAGAACCAGGGGTTTTATCATTCCAGGCATGCCAAACATACTCATCTTCAGAGAGTATTTTTTTCAGATAAAAATCCAGTAGAGACTTTCACAAGTTTTAAGCATACGGGCTGGACTCATTAATATGTTAAACTCTTCACATCCTTCATAGATGCTCCTCTCTCTGTTTTTAATTTGGAGTATAATTGCTTTATAATGTTCTGTTAGTTTCCATCGTACAACAGAGTGAATCAGTCAACATGTACATGTACCCACTCACTCTTGAACCTGCCTTGCACCCCCCTGCCCCCGTCCCGCCCCTCTAGGTCATCACAGAGCACCGAGCTGAGCTCCCTGAGATAGCTGAGCTGTCTATTTTACACACAAAAATGTGCACAGGCTGCTCGGGGCTGGTGCACGGGGATGACCCAGAGGGATGGGGTGGGGAGTGAGGTGGGAGCGGGGTTCAGGATGGGGAACACATGTACACCCATGGCAGACTCATGTCAATGTATGGCAAAAACCACTACGATATTGTAAAGTCATTTGCCTCCAATTTAAATAAGTAAGTTTATATTTTAAAAAATGCATATGTCAGTGGAACTCTCTGAGTTCATCCCACCCTCTCCTTCCCATGTCTGGTCTACAAGTCTGTTCCCGACATCTGAGTCTCTTTCCCTGCAAACAGGTTCATCAGTACCATTTTTCTAGACTCCAAACATACGTGTTAACATACAGTGTTGGCTTTCTTTTGTCTTACGGACTTTCTTCAGTCTGTATAACAGGCGTTAGGTTCATCCACTTCAGTTCAGCTGACCGAAGTTCGTTCCTTTTTCATGGCTGAGTAATATTCCACTGTGTACGTTCCGTATCTTCTTTATCCATTTGTCTGTCCATAGACGTCTAGGTTGCTTCCCTGTCTCGGCTATTGTGAACTGTGCTGCAGTGGACATTGGGGTGAGCATCTGTTTTTCAATTGTGGTTTTCTCAGGGTATATGTCCCGGAGTGGTGTGACTGCTGGGTCATATGGCAGACTGATACAGCTACTGTGGAGAACACTATGAATATTACTACAAAACCTAAAAATAGACCAACCATATGGCCCCCTTTTGATGGAAAGGAAAGAGACACTCTTATTAAATGGCACAGAAAGAGCCTTTATTTTTTCCCAATGAGTCATTACGCCAGTAAGTCTTTCTCCAATTTCCCTTTATCGTTCATTTTGTACAGTAATGAAAACCATTATTCTGCGATATTTAACAGGTCACGAAGAGAACGATCAGAGAACTGAGATCATTTCACCCAAAGACAGAAAACCTGAGGAATGGCTGAAGTTTGAAAATATCATGCAGACAACAGCCGCGTCCACGTTCTTAAACGCTGCCGGAATCGGAAACCAGGTCAGGGTTAGTGTGAAAGTTGCACATTTCTGGAATATTTTAATAGAATGCAGAGCAGTTTTTTTTTTTTAATGTGTGCTTGTAGGATGGTTATTGTAGCTCCCTTTTGGACATCTCTAAAGCCTGTATTGATTGTTGTTTACTCACTCAGTCGTATCTGATTCTTCGGCAGTCCCATGGACGGTAGCCCGCCGGGCGCCTCTGTCCATGGGATTTCCCAGGCAAGAATACTGGAGTGGGTTGCCATGCCCTCCTCCAGGGGATCTTCCTGACCCGGAGATGCAACCCACATCTCCTGCATGGGCAGGTACGCTCTTTACCACCGAGCTACCAGGGAAGCCCCTAAAGCTTTTACCTCATCAGTATGTTGGTCATTCACGCAGCCAGCCAACGAAAACATCTCAAGAGTTGCTTTTTTATCACTGTCCGTTTTAGCAAATAACAGACGACAAGGATCCCAGTTCAATTTTATTTTCAGACACGCAGCACATATTTTTAATAGGAATGCCCATCGTGATATGCAGGGAATCCTTTTTTTCTCTCCAAAACAATGTGTTACCTAAGATTCAGATGTAACTGGGCATCTGACTTTTTTTGTCTGTCAATTCTTTGCTTTTAAAACTTAAAAAAAATCTTGGCTAGTTGACTACTTATTTTTGGCTGAGCTGGGACTTTGTCACGGTGTTCAGGCTTTCTCTAGCTGTGGTGTGTGGGCTTCTGTACTTGTGAGGTACGGGCTTACTCCCTCTGGAGCACGGGAGACCTTCCCCGACCAGGGGTTGAATCCACGTCCCCTGCATTAGAAGGTAGATTCCTAACCACTGCACGGCCAGGCAAGTCCCCATTTGGAAGTTCTTGATGTCTGTCTGCAGGGTGCCACGGAACAGACCAATAAGCCATAATACCCAGTTCAATAATTTTGTGGTGTGTGTGTCTGTCAGTCACGTCCAACTCTTTGTGACCCTTTTGATGGTAGCCCATCAGTTTGGGTTTATTATGTAACAGCTTAGGGAAAACCCAGGCAAACGTTTTGGCCAACCCTATATATCTGTTTTTTTTTTTTTAATTAACAAAAAAATTTTTTTAAATTATGAAGATATGAAGCACATTTACAGGAGACTTGGAAAATACAGAAGAAAGTTACCTATAATTCCACCGCATATTGCAATCATTTTTTTTTAAGTAGATAAACTAAGATTTTTTAGTTGCCATTTCAATATGAAACTCTCAAAAATTAATAGAATGAGTATTCAGAGAAGTTGAAGGATATAATCGGCCTGAAAAGCACCATGACCTAATTCAGCACTGTTACAATTTACACAGTCTTCACACAACAGTCGGCCACAAATTCTCTTCAAGTTCCCATAGACTGTAAACCTGGAGACACTGGGACATGTCCAGGGACATAAAACAAGGTGTAAAACTTTCATGGTCCTGAAATCACGCAGTCTGTTCTCTTATCACAGTGGAATTATCTTAGAAATCAATGGAAAACTTTCAAGGTCCTAAAATCACACAGAGTCTGTTCTCTTATCACGGTGGAATTATCTCAGAAATCAATGTCAAAAGATGTTTGAAAATAACCCACGTGTTTTAAAGTCGTTCTGGTAAGGAGGACTGACCGTCTTCATTGTGATCACGTCTCAGAAACATACACACCCCTGTTTCACTGCAATGTGGCTGCCTGAAAAAAAAAATCATTTTTAACTGATTTTTGAAATGATTTTTGTGTTATGCAACGTAATGCTTCCACTTGGGTTTAGAGAAGTAGAACGTGAGGGCTGAAATGTTGCCAAGCAGCGATCATAAAGTTCTTGCTATGTATTGGTAAGAAAGTGAAAGCGTTAGTCGGTCAGTCGTGTCCGACTCTTTGCAGTCCCATGGACTACAGCCCACCAGGCTTCTCTGTCGTAAGGATTCTCCAGGCAAGAATACTGGGGTGGACTGCAGCTCCCTTCTCCAAGGTACTGGTATATTTGTATATAATTTTTTTTCAGGCACACGCATATTATATACATGAACAGATAATATGTATCCGTGTCTATGTAGGTACGTATAGATAAACAAATACACATGCATACTGTTTATCTTTGAGAAGTAAATATATATAGATACACATATGCTGACAAAGGTCCGTCTAGTCAAGGCTATGGTTTTTCCAGTAGTCATGCACGGATGTGAGAGTTGGACCATAAAGAAGGCTGAGCACTGAAGAAGTGATGCTTTCAAACTGTGGTGTTGGAGAAGACTCTCGAGAGTCTTCTGAACTGCATGGAGATCCAACCAGTCCATCCTAAAGGAGATCAACCCTGAATACTCATTGGAAAGACTGATGCGGAAGCTGAAACTCCAATAATTTGGCCACCTGATGCAATGAGCCGACTCATTGGAAAAGACCCTGATGCTGGTAAAGATTGAAAGCAAAAGGAGAAGGGGGCGACAGAGGATGAGATGATTAGGTGGCATCAGTGACTCAAAGGACATGAGTTTGATCAAACTCCAGGAGGTGGTGAGGGACAGAGAAGCCTGGTGTGCCACAGTCCATGGGGTCGCAAAGAGTCCGAGAAGACTTAGTGACTGAACAACAATGTGTATGGTCATAGATGTATCACACATATTGTCTACGTATACATGGCATATATTGGAATCAATAAAAGAATTATATGAGATATATATTTTTGCAGAAGTAAAAGTCATCCAGGGAATTTAGCTCCTTCTCCCATTAATAAACAAGGAAATGGGGACTTCCCTGTTGGTGCGGTATTTAACACTCTGCTCCCAATGCAGGGGACACAGGTTCAATCCCTCATCAGGGAACTAAGACCCCATATGCCATGCAGCACAGTCAAAATACTAAAAGAAGGAAAAAAGCCCAGGAGATAACTAGCTGCAATAAGACATCTCTAGAGCAGTAGGGAACTCTGCTTAGTATCCTGTAGTAAACGCAAATGGAAAAAGAATTTGCAAAAGAAGAGATACATTCAAATGTAATCCTGAATCACTCTGGTGTGTTCCTGAAACTAACTCAACGCTGGTAAATCAACGATACTCAAATAAAAAGAAAAATTTCTAAAGAGCATCTCACGCCACTTACAGAGATCTACAAACCAAGTCTTTGATTTTTAAAATCGCTTGGCCTAAGAGGATGTTCAACACCAGTGAACAAGAGAAAGACAAAGACCCATAGCCCGCAAAGATCAGGCAGAATAATTGACATGAGTTTGGGTATTTGTAGGGAGACTTTGCCCTGCCCCGCTCCCCTAAACGCTAATCAAAAGGCATGCTACATCTTACAAGCCGGAACACCTCACTCCCTTTGAGGAGACTCAATCACGTTTGGCCACATCTGGAGGAAGAGCGATGCTGAATGCAGAGTGTTGTTCTGCTCCTGCCCAGCAGCATAGAAAGCGGTGGTTGGCTCTCTAGCCTGCTACCTGGGATGGAATCCGTTAACAAAGAACTTTTTTTTTTTTGCGATGCACAGAATCTTCCTCAATTCTTCAAGCCTTCCTGCCAGAAAGATCTGGGGTGAGGTATCCACGCTGCAGTGTGCATCCTGACAACTTCACACTGCACGTGGGCTGTTATGGAATGTGAGCGAATTAGTCAGTCCTTAACAGCAGGGCTGAAGGCAGCCCATCAGAGACTTCGCCTTCCGTATCCTTCACCTCACTGCAAAATGCTTTCAAACAGCGTTCGTTGGTTACGGGGCAAAAAGACAACGGGAAATGTAATGAGGTAACCCTAGAAAATTTCTCCAGACCAACATATGTGGTTTTTAATCATGGGACAGGGCAGGCTGAGACGGTAAAGAATCTGCCTTCGATGTAGGAGTCCTGGGTTTGATCCTTGGGTTGGGCAGATGCCCTGGAGATGGAATGGCAACCCACTGCAGTGTTTTTGCCTGGAGAATCCCATGGACAGAGGAGCCTGATGGGCTACGGTCCATGGGGTCACAAAGAGTTGGACACGACTGAGTGACTACCACACACACACACACACACACATACACACACGGTAAGTGGACATGAATTTCTACTGATTTCCCAAAGGGTATCAGAAGGCTAGAAGGATCTCGATGAGCCTCCTACATCTGAGGTTCCTTGAAACACATCTCAAAGAATAAGGAAGGTGTAGGACCTGCCTTGTGGTCCAGTGGCTAAGACTCAGCTCCCAATGCAGGGGGCCTGGGTGGTACCCCCTGTCAGGGAACTAGATTCCAAGTGCCCCAACTCAGAGTTTGTAAGCTGTAACTAAAGGTCCTGTGGCCACAACTATGGTGGGGGGTGGGAGGGCGGGAAGTACCCAAAAGCTGCAGGAAAAGATGGAAGATTTCCATGCTGCAATAAGACCCAGAGTTGTCGTTCACGCCCTCAGTTGTATCAGACTCTTTGAGGCCCCATGGACGCCATGCACGCCAGGCTTCCCTGTCTTTCCCCATCCATAGCAAGTTAAATAAGTGAATATTTTAGAAAAAATAATAAAGATGTGTTTTTAAAACTATGAACTAAATCTACAGGAACACAGGGAGAGAGGTCCTTGAAGCCCAAACGTTTCTGCGGAGACACAGGGCTCTGTGTGACAGCCAGCCTTGAAAAGAGAGGCATCAAAAGCCTGCAAATATACCGCGGCCCATGGCAGTATTGAAAGATAAAAGGTCAGATATAATCCACACCCGCCTCCCCACCGCAAGGAAATCCAAACAGGCACCAAGGTGATGAGGCTGGAGTACTGCGGAGAAGCCCAGCTAATGTTTTCAGAGACCCCGGGCCTGTGCAATAGAAAAGGTAAACAAAGGATCCTTCCACAGAAAGAGCCAAGCACCCTGAGGATGTTTTAGAAGGAAGAGAGATAAGCCCTGCTTGCAGTCTAAACAGACAGCAAATGCTGGAGAGTGTGTTTATAAGAAAGGAGAACAGGCAAGCTGAACAAACAGTCCCTTGAATTGATCTACAAACCAGAAAGAGACTCACAGACTTAGTGGATTTACGGTTACTGGAGGGGACCGCAGGGAGAGAGGGATTCGGAGCTGGAGATGGACAAAGTCAAGTGTCAAAGGAACTAGTCAACTCGAATGTGCTTTGAGATGGACAGACAGTAAAGTATGGGGCTCAGGGAGGCGTGCTGAAATCCAAGGCTAATCTCTGCAGGACTGGCAGCCTGGCCTGCGTGGGGGGCTTGTGCTGAGCAGACCAATGGCTGGCAGACTGGGGGAGTGCCAAGGAGAGGATGCTGACCCAGCTGATAAGCCGGGATTTGCTCAGTCTTCAGCCAGGGGCTGAGCTTCCTGGAGTTCCCTGGGACCCAAGCCGTCAGCATCCTTGGTGGAATGTCCACGCCCGCGGAACCCTGGAGGTTCAGGAAGTTGGCGCCAGTTAGCACACCAGCAGCCCAGGGAGTCTGTGTGTGTGACGTGACACTCGTGTGTTACGGCTGGACGAGAAAAACAGAACCCTTGTTCTCTGCCCTTGGACACCCTTTCTCTCTGCACTGTGCTTTGCGTATCTGCATGGGAAGTCGACCAGGCCTGAGATATAGGAGACCTGGGTTCGACCCCTGGGTCGGGAAGATTCCCCGGGAGGAGGACATGGCTACCCACTCCAGCATCCTTGCCTGGAGAATCCCACGGACGGAGGAGCCTGGTGGGCAACAGTCTGTGGGGGTCACAGAGAGTCAGACATGACTGGAAACACATTTATTCATTCAACTGGCAGAAATACCTGCGCGACCCTCAAGAGCAACATTCTCCCAGAATCAACACGTTGCTGCTTAGTCGCTTACTCTTTGCCAGGGCTTGGAAGCAGTGTGGATGGATGCGATTTGGTTTTTGTGTTTTTTGGGGGGGTGCTGCACTGCGAGGCTTCTAAGACCTTAGGATCCCGAAGAGGGATGAAACCCGTGGGCGCAGGGCAGTGAAAGTTTGTTGATTGCTGTGGAAGCCATTCAGTGAGAACGGTACTCCCAGAGTTGCTGATGGGAAACCTGAAAGGGAGTGAGTGAGTTCTGTTTTACTTTGAATGGGGGGTGGGGGACAGGACTGGGAGACGGCGCAGAGAGAATTTAGCCTGAATTTGGGGAGGTGAGTCGGGAGAGGAGTTTACATTTTAGAGGGGAAAAAATGGAATCGAGGTGTATTAATGCATATACGTGGAATCTAGAAAAATGGGACTGATTTAACCTGCCTGCAAGGCAGAAACAGAGACACAGATGCGGAGAACAAAGATGTGGACACCAAGGGGGAAAAGGTGGTGGGGTGAATTGGGAGATTGGCATTGACATATGTACGCGATTGACACTATGTCCAACCGAGACAGCAGATTAAAAAGCAGAGATGTTACTTTGCCAACAAGGGTCCATCTAGTCAAAGCTATGGTTTTTCCAGTGGTCATGTATGAATGTGAGAGCTGGACTACAAAGAAAGCTGAGTGCCAAAGAATGGATGCTTTTGAACTGTGGTGCTGGAGAAGACTCTTGAGAGTCCCTTGGACTGCAAGGAGATCCAACCAGTCCATCCTAAGGGAGGTCAGTCCTGGGTGTTCACTGGAAGGACTGATGCTGAAGCTGAAACTCCAGTACTTTGGCCATCTGGTGCGAAGACCTGACTCACTGGGAAAAGGCCCTGATGCTGGGAAAGATTGAGGGCAGGAGGAGAAGGGGAAGACAGAGGATGAGATGGTTGGATGGCATAACTTTGAGCTAGCTCTGAGAGTTGGTGATGGACACGGAGGCCCGGCATGCTGCACTCCATGGGGTTTCAAAGAGTCGGACACGGCTGAGCGACTGAATTGAACTGACACTATATATATAAAATAGACAGTGGATTAGAGCCTGCTGTGTAGCCCAGGGAACTCTATGCAAGGGCAACCTGAACTCAGCGGTCGGTTGAGTAGGTACTCTGCAGTGACCTACATGGGAAGGAGGTCCTCCGAAGGGGGATGTATGTTTCCACAGAGCTGAATCACTTTGCTTTACGGGAGCAACTGTGAAGCAACCATGTGTGTCTGTTAATCACTCAGTCGTGTCCGAGTCTTCGCAACCCCCTGGACTGTAGCCCACCAGGCTCCTCTGTCCAGGGGATTCTCCAGGCAGGAATACTGGAGTGGGTTGCCATGCCCTCCTCCAGGGATCTTCCCGACCCAGGGATCTCCCGAATTACAGGGAGACAAAAAAAACAAAAAAGCAAACAACGCTGCAGAAGCCGCAGAGTTAAAGTTGTGTCTCAAGCAGAAAACGATGGCAAATTTGGAAGGAGACAGACTTAGTGGTGTTGCTAAGGTGAACATTTCTGAACGGAAATGTCAATATACCAGGGTGCTTCCATCAAAATTCTTCCTTATGTTTGATCTCTGCTGGTGGCCAGAGGATTTAATATCTTCTCTAAATTGAGATGAATTCTACAAAAGCTGATGGAATCGGACTCTATCTCTGTCACAGTCATGGAACACATAAAGAATCTGCCTGCAGTGTGGGAGACCCGGGTTCCATCCCTGGGTCGGGAAGATCCCCTAGAGAAGGGCACGGCAACCCACTCCAGTATTCTCGCCTGGAGAAGCCCATGGACAGAGGAGCCTGGTGGAGTTGCAGACCGTGGGGTCGCAAAGAGCCGGACATGACTGAAGTGATGGAGCACAGCAAATGTGTATTAATTTATACAAACGGCATGGAAAGTTAGACTTCTGGTGTGAACCGATATCCACACAGTAAGATGGGAGGAGGGAGGTTCCCAGTTCAGGAGTACTGGGGAATCTGTGTGTATGACTAAGCTGGGCGTGTACTGGTAGCTAATTTGAAAGCAAGGAAGTGTGAAGACTCACTCTTATCATCCTGCCATTCAAGTGGTTAAAACTAATGATGGAAAATATGGCATGTTCGTCTTTATCTGTGCCATCTTGAAGAAAGAGGAGACATACAGGTATTCATCATGTTCTCAAAATTTATTCTTCGTCTGCATCAAGCCCCCTATAGACCTCAACATATTCATAATCACCATCCAAAAAAAAAAAAATTGAAGTGTCCCCAATTAGAATGCCATACAATTATCCATTTTCAATGCAAGGGAGAAAAGAGAAATCCAAACCTACCGTGCTTGGGAAATGAAAGTGTGTGCGTTAGTCACTCAGTCGTGTCCGACTCATTGTGACCCCACGGACTGTAGCTAACCAGGCTCCTCTGTCCATGGGATGCTCCAGTCAAGAATACTGGCGTGGGTTGTCATTCCCTTCTCCGGGGGATCTTCCTGACCCGGGAATGGAACACAAGTCTCCCACACTGCAGGCAGATTCTTGACCAGCTGAGCCACCAGAGAAGCCAACATATTCATCACCACCCTCCCCCCAAAATCTCTGTGTCACCAATTATAATGCAATACAATTACATATTTTCAACAGAAGGGAAAAAAATAGCAACCCGAACCTGCTGTTCTTGGGAGATGAATAGCACTCTTCTAAATGATTTTTTTTTCCCCTGGCCAACAATTAAAACTGTAATGATGATGTCAGCTGATGATACCTGGGCTGTAAAGACAGGCGTGTATCAGAACCTCTATGATGCGGTACATGTGGGATAAGCTGGAGCTTAAAACAAGGAATCAAGAAATGATTTATTAGGAATCAAGAAAGAATAAAATCCAGGGGATTATGCCTTGCATTTGGGAAACTAGAAACAAGCGAGGCCAGCTAAATCAAAGAAAAGAGTGGCAGGGATTTGTACAAATATGAGAAGAAAGGAGCACAAATCTCTTAACGTCATTGGCCAGAGGATTTAATTTCGCCTCCAAACCAAGACGAATTCTGCAGTGAGCTGAGATGCTGATGAGATCGTACGTTGGTTATGGGACAGTCACGGAATACACATGAGTTTATTCGTGTAAATAAACGAAAAAAACTGACCGAGAACAGTTTACTTTGTGGATGTGGACAGAAATCAAGAGCAAGCTGAATTTGGGCTAAAGGCTTGGCAGGGGTTGGGGGCGTGGGGGAGGTGGAGGGGGTGGCCTGGAGCGGCATCTGGAATAGTTTTCCTGTGTTTACATTCTCAGTTCTCTGAGTTTGCGACAGGCAAGCTCGTTGACATTCCTTGACCTTCCTTTTGTCATTAAAAAATGAGCTGACTAAACGCGTGGATGCACAAGCTTCTAAGAAATGGAGACGTGTGTGGAATGTGTAGAGTAGCTGACGCATAGCGGGAGGTCGAGCAAGGTGAAATTTTATGGAAGCGTATTCCTTCATGCTGGGGAAGATCGAAGGGGACCACAGAGGATGAGATAGTTGGATGACACCAGTGACTCAGTAGACGTGAGTTTGGGCAAACTCTGGGAGATGGTGACAGACAGGGAAGCTGGGCATGCTGCAGTCCATGGGTCACAAAGAGGCGGACACGGCTGAGCAACTGAACAACAGCTTTGAGAGACACCTCCCCTTGGGGTATTAGGTGTCCATATTTTCATTCCAAACTGAAAAATCCTCCAGGTTGAACAGCATGGCCAAGATAGCAGAGAGGAGGAAATGGAACTTATACAGCCTTGGGAAGAGAGCTGAGTGTGATTTAAACAGAAACACGCAGGCTTTGGTGAATGCGGTCCTGCATTTTTACTGTGGGAGTGAATACGAAGAAACAGATTTAACATCTCACTGGTCAAGGGCTGTATATAACCTCTGATTCAGCTGTCAAGAAAAAGTGCATTTTCCATCGTGGCCAGCAAAGGTGTAAATACACTTCTCCAGCCTGACGCTGGCGTTAAGCCAGGGGCCTCCCAGCCTCCAGGATCTAATACCTGATGATCTGAGGTGGGGCTGATGTGTTAATAACACAAGTAAAGGGCACGATAAACGTCATATTCTTGAGTCACCCTGAAACCTTCCCCCACCCCTCCCCAGCCCATGGAAAAATTGTCTTCCAAGAAACCAATCCCTGGTGGTGAAAAGGTTGGGGACCTCTGCTTTAAGGCATAAATCAAACAACCGGTTTTTGAATTTTGCTTCCAGTGGAAACCGGTGAACATAGGATTTTAGGAAATACATTCTGTAAATAAGCCATGTACAGTTTCACATGAGACAAAACTTGGCAGTCAGTAAACATATTACTTACATTTATTTAAGCATTAGATATTATTTCATCTGTTTTGGCTCATGTCTATTAAAAAAAAGTTGAGGTAGGGGTAAATTAGGACTTTGGGATTGATAGTATATTTACTACTATGTATAAAACAACTAATAAGCGTCTATTCTATACTATGGGGAACTTGACTCAATATCTTGTGATAACATATAATGAAAAATGATGTGAAATATATATGTGTGTGCTAAGTCGCTTCATTCATGCCTGACTCTTTGCAATCCCATAGACTGTAGCCCTCCTGGCTCCTCTGTCCACAGGATTCTCCAGGCAAGAATACTGGAGTGGGTTGTCATGCCCTCCTCCAGGGGATCTTCCTGACCCAGGGATGGAACCCAGGTCTCCCGCACTGCAGGCAGACACTTTACCATCTGAGCCACCGGGGAAGCTAAAATGTATATATGTCTATCCTAATTTCCCAATTCATCACACCTTCCCACCCTCGCCCTCCCTTGGTGTAAGTTCGGTATATTAAGATAAAAGGGTCCACATCAAGCATGTTGTAAATCACTAAATGGAAACGTTTTTTAATTCAAATATAACCAGACCAACTTGGATGGCTGTCGTCAGTAAGACGGAAAGTCACAAGTGTTTCCAGGTGTGGACAGAAATTGGAACCCCTGCACGTCATTGGTGGGGATAGGAAACGTCGGCTGCTGGGGAAAACAGTTTAACTGTTCCTCGAAAAGTGGACACCGTGTGTGAAGGAGGGGGTGGGACGAAATGGAGAGAATGGCAGTGACCAGACATACCGCCGTGTGTAAAACCGACAGCGAGTGGGACGCTGCTGTATAGCACAGGGAGCTCAGCTCAGGGCTCTGTGATGACCTAGAGGCGTGGGATGAGGTGTGAATCAAGAGGGAGCGGAGGTATGAACACATGTGGCGGATTCACTTCATTGTGCAGCAGTAAACAACTCGGCATTGTAAAGCAGGTATCCTCCCACCAAAGAAAAATTAAGAAACAAAAAAAGTTACATGTAAAATTAACATACAACCCAGAAATTCTGCTCTCACATATATGCCAAAGAAAAACAGAATACAGGTGCTCCAACAGACACTTGTAAAATGGTCATGAAAGCACGACTCACAACGTCCAAAAGGCAGAAGGACCAACTGAAATGTCCAGCCACGGAGGAGTCGATGAACACAATGTGGTCCACGCGTGGAATGGAATATTTTCTACTCACAGAACAGGAACACCTCACACAGGGTACAGCAGGGATGTACCTTGAAATTATTATGCTATGTGAGGGAAGGGCTTCTCTGATGGCTCAGTTGGGAAAGAAGCCACCTGCAATGCAGGAGACCCCGGTTTGATTCCTGGGTCGGGAAGATCCCCCAGAGAAGGGATAGCCTACCCACTTCAGTATTCTTGGGCTTTCCTGAAGGCTTAGCTTGTAAAGAATCCACCTGCAATGTGGGAGACCTGGGTTTGATCCTGGAGTTGAGAAGATCCTCTGGAAAGGCTACCCACTTCAGTATTCTGGCCTGGGGAACTCCATGGACTGTATCGTCCGTGGGGTCACAAAGAGTCAGACACGACTGAGCGACTTTCAGTATGAAAGAAGCCAAACCCAGAAGGCAAACAACGATAAGATTCCATATATGTGAAATGTCCGGAACTGGAAATACAGACAAAATTTTACTAGTGGCTGCCAAGAGACAGCAAAATGCAGAGTGAGTTGGCCAAAAAGCTTGGCTTTTGGTTTTCCACGTGGTCTTACAGAAAAAAGTCTCGAACAAACTTTTCCTGGCCAAATATTTTAGAGAGAGACGGTGGTTGCATAACCTTGTAAATGTACTAAAAGCTGTTTTTCTTGGAGCAATTATTTTTATTTTTTTTTAAGCTGAGGTATAGTTGATGGTGTACAATATTATATAAGTTTCAGGAGTACAATGCAGCCATTGACAGTTTTTAAAGTTCACGATCCATTTGTTGGAGAAGGAAACGGCAACCCACTCCAGGATTCTTGCCTGGAGAATCCCACAGACAGAGGGGCCTGGAGGGCTACAGTCCATGGGGTCACAAAGAGTCAGACATGACTGAGCATACATATTCCCTTTATAGGCATTATAAAATGCTGGCTCTATTCCCTGTATTGTACAATACATCCCTGTAGCTTATATTTTATATGCAGTGAAAATGAAAGTCGCTCAGTCGTGTCCGACTCTTTGCAACCCCATGGACTGTAGCCCACCAGGCTCCTCTGTCCATGGAATTCTCCAGGCCCAAATACTGGAGTGGGCAACTTGCCCTTCTCCAGGGGGTCTTCCAAACCCAGGGATCGAACCCAGGTCTCCCACATTGCAGGCGGGTTCTTTACCAGCTGAGCCACCAGGGAAGCCCTTAATACACAGTAGTTTGCATTTAAGATGGCGTGGTCCCCTCTCCCCTCCCCATTCTGCTTTCTGGTCACTACTAGTTTGTTCTCTGTATCTATGGGTCTGCTTCTGTTTTGATAGTCTCTAGGGTGTTCTTCTGACTGGCTTCCTTCACTTAGCAGCATGATGTCTAGGTCCATCGGTGTTGCCGCAAATGGCATTATTTTTTTCCTTTTTATGGCTGAGTAATCTCGTCTTTGTGTACCCTGTCTCGTTTATGCATTCCTCTGTTGATGGACATTTAGGTTATTTCCGTGTCTTTGGCTGTTACGGATAGTGATGCTATAAACACTGAAGCGCATGTTACCTTTTGCAATGGGTATTTTCATTTACTTTGCCCATAAAACATTTTTAACATTAGAAAAACATTGTAAAAACATTCAATGCAGAATTCTGTTGACTATTTTAGTCTTCTCTCTTTTCCCAAAAAGACAGTGTAAGTATCTTTAAGTAAGGGTAAAATCTGGTCATATTGAAATGCCTGCAAATAGCAGAAAATAAATAATTAGGGAAAATTATGAACAATAAACTGGCTAATTTTATGTAAATGGAATCAGTGGAAAAGAGGTCTGAAGAAATAGTATTTGGGGATAAAATCATCGTAAACTCAGAAAACAAAGCATATTAAAAATCAGAGACATTAGTTTGCCAAAAAAACTTCATGTAGTCAAAGCTATGATTTTCCCAATAGTCAAGTATGTATGTGAGAGTTGGACCATACCAAAGGTTGAGCATAGAAGAATTGATGCTTTGGAACTGTGGTGTTGGAGAAGACTCTTCACGAGTCCCTTGGACTGCAAGGAGATCCAACCAGTCCATCCTAAAGGAAACCCTGATGCTGGGAAAGCTTGAAGGCAGGAGGAGAAGGGGATGACAGAGGATGAGATGATTGGATGGCGTCACTGACTCGATGGATATGAGTTTGAGCAAGCTCGGGGAGATGGTGACGGACAGGGAGGCCTGGTGTGCTGCGGTCCATGGAGTCACGATGAGTAGACATGACTGAGTGACCCAACAACAAAAACAACATCCAGGAATCTCAGAAAGAAGAGCTTGGTTTTGGCTTTGAAGGAGAATCCTGAAACTGGAGATGCATAGCCCACGATGGCAGGATAACTGAGAACTGGAGACCTGTGGACCCAGGTCTGTGCAGAGAGGCCCAGCACGATATCAGAATTCACCCCACGGTTCTCATCACCCTATTTTCGGAGAGTCACTAATGAGGACCCGCGTGCATAAGCCCTGATGTCCCCATCCATGGTGCATTATGGATGGCCGTGGCCGTGGGTCTGGTGTGAATTCCAATAACATTCGCGATGGAAAGTGATTCAGCGCTGGGAATTTGCCCGCCTGAGATACGACGCCTGTCCCAACACCGCCCTGCCTGTCCACGCACTGAGTCCCTGACAAATGACACCAGCCCTGACTCTCACGTGCTCCCAGGCTTCTAAGGGAAACAACGCATGGAAACGTTTGATGGATTCACATGGCATATATTTCTGCCTCGGTGCAGCAGAGTGTGTCTCAAATCTCTTCACGGAGTGGTGTCACCCCCAAGATCAGTGACCCGGCCCGAAACAGGAAGAGACGGCTAAGATGTGGGAGCCCGTAAACGTTACAAATAACTGTTCATGGAGATGAGTCTCTGCTTAGAAAACTATGAGTTTTACTACGTTGTGCACGGATGATTGTTCAATCGGTAAGTCGTGTCCGACTCTGTGACCCCATGGACTGTAGCCCGCCAGGCTCCTCTGTCCACGGGATTCTCCAGGCAAGAATACCGGAGTGGGTTGCCATTCCCTCCTCCAGGGGATCTTCCCAACCCAGGGACTGAACCCACATATTCCGCATTGCAGGCAGATTCTTTATCCGTGAGCCATTATGACCAATTGAACCCAGTTCATCAAAACAACAAAAAAGTCTGAAGATATGTTTTGTGACCATTTCAACACTTACTCATTCACTGTATCACCAATGAAATACCGTGGTCTCTTCGTTCATTTTTTTTATGTATTCAAACTTTTACTAAGAATTTAAAGTGTTATTACCTTGAAATGTACCTAAAATATCTGTCTTGCTTTGCCAAATATGTTACGCTGACTTTTTTTTTTCTTTCACCTGAGAGTGAGAATAATTTGCCCTTTTGTTCTGTTGTTATCTTTTCTGTTTTCTGAAGTACAACATATATATAAAAAAAAAAGGTTGCTGCTGTGTTCTATCTGGTCATCATTTCTACAGAGATAATTCACAATACAGTTAACCTCCCAGAGGTCAAGATTACCCGGCAAAAAAGTAAACTGAAGAGACAGGTAAAATCAGCCTGTGATTCCAGTGGTACAAATACCGTTAACAGAAAAAAGAAAAAAAACATTCTTAGGAATGAAGCTGCTTTTTGGGGTTCAGAGTTTTCCATCCACCTGAAGGTTTGGTGTGAAATGCTCTTGAAATATCATGAATTGAGCAGGAATTGGGGGAAAAACAATAATATTGCTATTAAGACAATATGCTGTCAGTGAACAGCTTTTGTTTTTAATTCATTGATTTGAAGTGTTGGTCGCTCAGTCGTGTCCAACTCTCTGCAATCCCACAAACTGTAGCCCACCAGGCTCCTCTGTCCATGGGATTTCTCGGGCAGGGATACTGGAGTGGGTTGCCATTCTCTCCTCCATGGGATCTTCTCAACCCAGGGATTGAACCTGGGTCTTTGGCACTGCAGGCCATTTCTTTACCGTCTGAGCCACCAGGGAAGCCTTAGCCAACTTGTCTCACTTGACTTTTCTGGGCCTTAGTTGCAGCCTATAGGGTCTAGTTTCCTAACCAGGGAGTGAACCCAGGCCTCCGGCATTGGGAACAGGGAGTCTTAACCGCTGGGGAAATTCCCAGTGAACAGTTGGATGAGCTGCAAACTTGATTTGGATATGGAAGACATTTGAGAGGCCAGATTTCTTTCTAAAAAGGCTGGATTTTCCATACAAGCTGATCTAAGGGAAATTGTCTGAGTAAATAAATATGAAAGATGGAGTCGATGTTTACAAAGCAATGATTTGTGGGAATGCAGAAGGTATTGTTAAAGGTAGCATCAGTGGTAAAGAAGTGCTTGGGGATGCAATATTCACAGGAGATGAGGGTTCGATCTCTGGGTGGGGAAGATTCCCCTGGAGGAGGGGTGGCACCCCACTCCAGGATTCTTGCCTGGAGAATCCCATGGACAGAGGAGCCTGGCGGGCTACAGTCCATGGGGTCGCAGAGAGTCAGACACGCCTGAAGGGGCTTAGCACGCATCACAGAAGGTATCACAGAGGAATGGACCCCAGACTGGCTCCATGGGAATAGTCCAAAAACGTTACAGGGAATTCCTCGTACATTTAATCAATGTCATTGGTCTGTAACATGTTTTCTGGCCAGTAGAGAAGCAAAATAGTGCACTCAGATTCATATGAATTATTTTCCTGTTACTCTACCAGACTGGATCCCCTAGGGAAAATATTCTGTGAAAATGACCTCATGTGTTCAGTGTCGAAATCCTAGAAATCGGCGTTGATTTTCTTCCTTGTCCGTACGTTACGTTGTGTGTCATTTATCATGGAAATCTACTTTCTTTATTATGGGTTTATCCTTTAAAATGAGTAGACCTTAGGTAGTAATTGCAAAAATGCTAGGATTAATTAGTTCTCTTTTATACTTCACAGTCTTTTATTTGGTTAATCATAATGATGAATCTGTTCTATTTCTGACAGAGTAATTGTCATCTTTATGTTGTTTCCCCGGAGCTTCATACAGCCTAGCGGCTTGGATTATTCAGCAGTTTCTTGATAATTAACAACTACAAATTGAATCTGGCTATTTCCCGGGTTTGGCAGTGTTTTGGTTTGCGTTTTCCTCCTGAACTAATTAACTAGACAGCTGCATTCGCAAGCAGAAATCGAAGCAAAAGAACCAACTCAATGTTTCAGTAGCTAAAAGATGTGTCTGGGAGATAATAGGTAATGCTTGTAGATTTGGAGATGCCTTAAGTAGGGTCTTGAAACAGATAAGGAGGTCTATCTATGAATTTTAACATGTGGTTGAGTTTTCTGTTGTAGCCTAGCAAGGTATTTGTGACTTGCATTTTTCTTTCGGGCTGCCCTCCGCGTTTGTTGCTGCAAGGGGGGCTCCTCTCGAGTGGTGGTGTGCGTGCTTCTCACGGTGGAATCTTCTCTCGCTGTGGACCAGGGGCTCTAGAGCGTCCGGGCTCAGCTGCCCTGTGGCACCGGCTCCTTCCCTGAGCAGGGAGCACACCCGGGCAGACTCTCAATCACCGGACCCGCAGGGAAGCCCGCCTTGCATTTCTCTCTGGATGCTGAAAACCTTCAACGGCCGCTCTCGACTTGGGCAGCCTGTGTGCTCCAGAGACTGCACCTCTAAGGAGGAGAGTGTCTGTGTATGATTTATTAGAGATGCTGCGGGGGTCATTTTTTTCCCCCATGCATCTTACATTTTGGTTACCTAAACTTCCCCACTGCTTTGTTGTGCTGTCGCTGAGTTGTGTCCAACTCTTTGCGACCCCATGACAGTAGCCCACCAGGCCTCCCTGTCCATCACCAACTCCTGGAGCTTACTCAAGCTCATGTTCATAGAGTCAGTGATGCCATCCAACCATCTCATCCTCTGCCGTCCCCTACTCCTCCCGCCTTCAGTCTTTCCCAGTATCACGGTCTTTTCCGATGAGTCAGCTCTTCCCATCAGGTGGCCAAAGTATTGGAGCTTCCGCTTCAGCATCCGTCCTTCCAGTGCATATTCAGCATTGACGTCCTGTAGGATGGACGGGTTGGATCTCTTGCAGTGCATTTTTTTTTTTTTTATGCTTTGATTCGTTAGTATGCTGTGCAGCTCTGATCTGTGCAAACACCTTCAAGCGAAGCTTGAAAGGTCTACAAGACAGAAACCAGAGTTCTCCAGACTGGTGAAGTCACCACATCTGGAAGGCACGGGGTGAGAGGAGATGACAGAGGTGGAAAGAGGCGGCGAGGATTTCTAACATCTACTAAATCTAAGGGGACAAGCCCTCACTGGAACTTAAATGAGGAGGGGCGTTCCTTTGTCCCAAGGGATCAGTCCCGAAACTCACACTGGGTAAACCACCAGATAAATGTCTCAGCCATTATTTAAACTGATCATTCTCACCCATTTTTACCATGTTGACTGCTTTCAGTAGGTAAATCTCAAAGTCACTCCAACAGAAAGAATTTGTTGACTTAAATCTATGTCGGTAGTATTGTGTCAGTTTGCAGTTCAGACACACACACACACAAACACATAATAATGGGGATAAGTATTATAAGACATGCTCATTTTGGAGTGGTGGTTTATGTTGAATTGTGTTCCCCCACTACCCCTAAAAAAAGAGATGCTGACATCCTAACCCTTAGTAGTTGAAAATGCGACTTTATTTCACAGTAAGGTCTTTGCAGATGGAATCGAGTTAAGCTGATGTCATTAAAGTTGACATGAATTCAATCTGACCTATAAAACAGGGAATGTTACATATAATGCTGTATTTTGCACAAAAACGTCGTTAGGGCTTAGGAAAACGTTACTTTTTTTTCCTGTTTCCGTTTACATTAATTTTTATTGGAGTAGAGTTGCTTAATAACATCAGTTTTCATGGAAGAATATTGGAGTGGGTTGACATTTCCTCTTCCAGGGGATCTTCCCAAGCAAGGGATTGAACCCAGGTCTCCTGAGTTGCAGGCAGATTCTTTACCGTCTGAATGACCAGGGAAGCACTACGTTAGTTTCTATTGTACAGCAAAGTGAATCAGTTATACCTATACCTCCTATTTTTTAAGATTTTCTTTTTATGTAGCTCATGGCAGAGCGTTGAGTAGAGCCCCCTGTGCTATCTAGTGAAAGTGAATGCGGCTGGAAGCATCTGACTCTTCTGCGACTCCACAGACTGTAGCCCACCAGGCTCCTCTGTCTATGGGATGCTCCAGGCAAGAATCCTGGAGTGGGTTGCCATTTCCTTCTCCAGGGGATCTTCCCCACCCAGGGATCAGAGCCAGGTCTCCTCCATTGCAGGCAGATTCTTTACTGTCTGAGCCACCAGGGAAGGTGCCAAAATCAAGTGAAATCTTAAAAAGGAAAAAGTCGATGCAGGGGCTTGGACCATGCTGGAGTTGATCATGAAGGCTCACAGTCTGATTCCTAATCAGCCGTGCCCCTCTGTCTGTTGCAGAAGCCTTGTTCTCATCAGAAGGGAGAGAGGAGAGCTTTGCTGATCCATCCCCAGATGAGAAGAGTTGGCACCTTCCCCCCCTAGAGGGGGCAAAGGCTGTGAAATTGAGGCGATCCTTAACAATGAAGTCATTTTCACATCTCTTGCCACCACATAATTCAAACTCTCTGAGTGTTCAACCCTGCATTTTAATCTTTAGAGGCAGCTAGGGGACAGGGTTGGGGCGGGGGGCGTGAATAGAACCTCTCAACAGCAAATCTTCGGTGTGAATGTTGACCTGTTGGCCTGAAAACGCGTTCCTTTTTGCTCCAAGCAGACAATTTTGCAGCGGGCAATCATTTCCATCTCAGGCAGGAGATTGGAAAATAAAAAATCTGGAGATGAACGTTTTCTACGCGGCGGCGTCCTCGAGGTGGGAGGCGGCCGTCTTGGGGAAGGGGATGATATATTAGCAGCTTCTGTGACCCTGCTCTCATCTTCTGCATCCGTGGTGTTTGGATTTCCTGCCACGTGGCTCTCAGGCTCAGACCCGAGTGAAGGTGGATTTTTGCCCACACTTGCAGCTTTGATTGGTGCATCGAGGGGCAAGCATTCTTCCTCGGGATTTGCCAGTACTGAAAAGTCTCCAAATGGGAATGACAAATCGGCTGATTTCGATCTGTGTCCCCCCCTCCACGCTGAGAGCATCCGGGCTTTGCAGGCAAGTTATCAGAATCTAAAGTTTAGTTCCCTGTGTATCCAAAGGAGAAAAAGGAATTCCCTTCCTCGGTTCCTTTCTTAAAGGTCTCCATTAGCATTTATGTAAACAGCTTACCTCCTTGCCCCGAGGTGGAGGGGCTGAGGGACAGTTTGCTGGAGGGAAAAAAGATTCCTCTAACTTCCTATTGTTGTTCAGTCCAACTCTTGCGGACCCATGGACTGCAGCATGCCAGGCTTCCCTGTCCTTCACCATCTCCTGGAGCCTGCTCAAACTCATGGCCACCGAGTCAGTGACGGTATCCAACCATCTCATCCTCTGTCATCCCCTTCTCCCGCCTTCAATCTTTCCCAGCATCAGGGTCTTTCCCAATGAGTCAATTCTTCGCATCAGGGGGCCAGAGTATTGGAGCTTCAGCATCAGGGACTTTTCCAGTGAGTCAGCTCTCTGCATCTTTTAACACTGACGAATTGGCCAGTGCTAGCTGGCGCTACCAACGTGAATTTGACCTACCAGCAGTACACAGGTTTACAGATCCTGTAAACTGAACGTGGGCTTCGGAAAACTGCCAAGTCTACAGAGTGATCACGGATCACCTGATGAGTTTGGGGAGGGTTGGACGGAAGGCTGGAAGCCAGCTAGCTGTGGGCTGGAGCACCAGGCTTCAGGTCTTCTCATGGTTTCATTTGCTGCTTTCTTTTTAGCACTAAATGATCCCTCATTGTCTGGGTATACGTTAGTCCACTCATCTCTTCACCTGCCAAAGGATGTCTTGGTTGCTTCCAAATTCAGGCGATGAACAAGCCTGCCATCAGCATTCCTGTGCGGAACATATTCTGTGATTGTGGCGTATTATATCCACCTGAAATGCTGAAGTGGATGTCATGTATTATGGTGTCCTGCACTGAATCCACAGAGGGAAAATTTTCTCCTGATATTCCTAATTAAAATATATGTGTGTGTGTGTTAGGCGCTCAGTTGTGTCCGACTCTTTGCGACCCCTTGGACTGTAGCCCGCCAGGCTCCTCTGTCCATGGGATTCTTCAGGCAAGAATACTGGAGTGGGTTCCCATATCCTCCTCCAGGGGATCTTCCTGACTCAGGGATAGAACCCGTGTCTCTGGCACTGGCAGGAGGAGTCTTTACCCTCCGAGGCACCAAGGAAGCCCCAAAATACATACGGCTGATTTGCTGTGTTGTGCAGAAGAAAAATTGCTTTATTGTATGAAACAATATTATAAAGCAACTAGAGTTCAAGAAAAACTTTCAAAAAAATAAAGAAATGGATCAATAAAAAAAAATGGATGCAGTGAGTGATACAACCAGAGAAAACCTTGAGGGCAGGTATTTAAAAAAGGCTTTTGTATCCATAATGCCTAATACAATGTATGGCATATTTTAGATTTTAAATATTATAGATATTAAATAGCATATGACGAAATGATGAGTTGAAAAATATTACGAAATTCTACATACTTTTAAAAACATTGAAGGCTGATGGAGAAGGGGAGGACAGAGGATGAGATGGTTGGATGACATCACTGACTCAATGGACATGAGTTTGAGTAAACTCAGGGAGATGGTGATGGACAGGGAGGCCTGGCGTGCTGCAGTCCATGGGTTGCAGAGAGTCGGACACAACTGAGCAGCTGAATACACACACACGTAATATATAGAGTCTATCCAACTTTTGCTTTAAATAGAAAGCTTGTTCCTTATGATGTGAGAAATGAGATATTTAAGAACAGGTCATGCAAATACATTAGAACATATCCTTCTGCCACGGACTGTCCGTCTTGGATTTAATTCATTGGGTTCACTTCTCTGGCCACCATGGATTCCATAATTTTTAATTGGCCCTTTCATAAAGGGTTGTGCATAAATACAGAATTATTTAAGTCAAGAGCAACCTATAATGAATGATTCAATGTTTTGGTCTCACAGCTATGGATTCAGTCTCTGGTCTAGGAGGATCCGACCTGCTGTGGAACAGCCAAGCCACATGCTATGACTACATCGCCGGTTCTCCATCACAGGAGAAGCCACCTCAGTGAGAAGCCCGCACCCCACAACCAAGAATACTCTCCATTCTCTCCACTAGAGAAAACCCATCTGCAGCAACAAAGACTGAGCACAGCCAAGAAAAGCCCCCCGAAGCAAACTACATAATGGCCCTGGACTCCTGCCTTAGTGCCAAAGACCCGTTCGGGTTTTCAGTCGAAGGTTATGACACATTATTAAGGGCTTCCGATTGTCAGGTACATTTCAACATCCGACCCACTGCTAAGACTCAGTTAGGACCCTCTCCATTTCACCAGGGTGTCACTCTTGCAGGTCACAACTCACATTTGGTTTAGACACAACTCTTAAAACATTCAACATGACGCAGAAAGCCCCTCCAGTTCTTTTAAACAGACAGTTTTGAAGAATGTTCCTGACCTTGTATTCAAAAACATACATATTTGCCGCAAGCCTCCCAGGACACCTGGACCAAAGTGGGGAAAATGATAGATCCAAACTGACAGGCAGGACAGGGTTTCTTCTCACCATGGTGAGATTGTTTTTTGGAAACTGGTTCCTGGCCACATGGATCATCTCCTGTGTGAACAGAAGGGCTTCCTGCCGAACCCAAAGAAGGGCAGAGACCGGTCAGTCCAGGGCTATCCCCAAGCAACAGCATTATGCCAAACATGCCTGCACATACTAAATAAAATGTCAGCGGGACAGGGAAAATGGGCTTGGGTTCATGCCCATTAATCAAACATGATGCAAGCAAAAGTAGGCGCTCTGAGCTTCTGAGGCAAAGGGCTCTGTTAGTCCGCCAGAAATGGCTCGGTGGCTATTCCAAATTGTGACTCTTCCTCTTGCTGTGGTGTTTGCATTTGAATATCTTTCTCCCTGCTGAGTTTGTTTCCATTTGGTAGAAAATAATTCATCTTGTTTTTGGCCGGGCCAAGTCTTGGTTGCTGCCGTGTGAGTGGGCTTTCTCTAGTTGTGGCACACGGAGACTACTTTCAGCCGCAATGTTCAGGCTTCTCGTTTCGGTGGCTTTTCCTGTTGCAGAGCTTCGGCTTGGTGACGCGCTGGCTTCAGTAGTTGGAGCGTGTGAGTTCCGTAGCTGCAGGTCCTGGCTCTAGAGCAGAGGCTCGGTAGTTGTGGGCTCTGGGCTTAGCCGCTACACAACATGGGGCGTGCTCCCAGAAAAGGGATTCAGCTGTGTCGGCGGATTCCTTACCACGGAGCCACCTGAGAAGTCCCTGATTTTGTTTCTTTATAAGATGTGCTGTTGTTTAGAAGCTATATCGTATCCAACCCTCACGACCCTACGGACCGTAGCCCACCAGGCTCCTCTGTCCATGGGAGTCTCCAGGCAAGAATCCTGGAGTGGGTTGCCATGCCCTCTTCCAGGGGATCTTCCCGACCCAGGGATGGAACCTGCGTCTTTTACGACTCCTCCATTGGCAGGTGGCCTCTTTACTGCTGAGCCGGCAGGGAAGTCTCTGATTTTGTTTCTTTGTAAGACTGCCGGGGAGCAAAAATCAGAGGCATTCCAGGGGCCCAGTGTGTCTGGCTAACAAAGCTTTGAAAGCTGAGCTCAGTGTGATAGTGAAGCTAGAAGGTAGCACTGCTTATCACAGAAACACTCCAGAGAAGTGTGGCTTAGCAAATAAATAACATCTTTCAGAAAGTCCCCAAGGTGATCAGGATGCAGAAGGCGGCTCTGGACCTCATGTTATCAGTCTCAAGAAAATGAAGCTTCAAGGAATGTGCAGTTGAAGCATCTGAATGAGGATATATATATATATATTTATATTAAAAGTGTATTTATTTACAGACTTCCCTGGTGGTCCAGTAGCTAATATTTCTCCTTCCAGTGTACAAGGTGTGGGTTTAATCCCTGGATGGGGAGCTTATTCCATATGCCTCTTGGCCAGAAAAACAAAACATAAAATTGAAGCAACATTGTAACAAATTCAATAAAGAATTTTTAAAAAATGATCCACATCAAAAAAAAATTTTTTACATGTATTTGTCTACTTATATCAATACACATAAAATGTATGTACAATGTAATACTAGTATGTAATATACATATCACAAACACAAAATATATACAACATGTACTATATATATAAAATACATACAATTTATAGTATTGTATGTAATGCGTATCACAATATATCTGTATAATAAAACACAGTATAATTATATTAAAATAATGTGCTTGTATATTACAAAAACATGATTGATTATATATATATATTACATGCAAATAACATGTGGATTAATATAACATGTGGCATATATATAATATATGTTGTTCAGTCACTCAGCTGTGTCCAACTCTTTGTGACTCCATGGACTGAAGCCCACCAGGCTCCTCTGTCTGTGGGATTTTGCAGGCAAGAATACTGGAGTGGGTAGACATTCCCTTCTCTAGGACATCTTTTTGACCCAGGGATTGAACCTGGGTCTCTTGCATGGGCAGGAAGATTCTTTACTGTCTGAGCCACCAGGGAATCCAGTCTCTGAGGTGATGCCAGAGCAAATATTGTTCAGAATATAAAGTTTCACATATACTTGTAAAGGGTTTTCCTGATAGCATAGTTCGTAAAGAATCTGCCTGCAATGCAGGAGACCCCATTTCGATTCTAAGGTCGGGAAGATCCACTGGAGAAGGGATAGGCTACCCACTCCAGTATTCTTGGTCTTCCCTTATGGCTTAGCTGGTAAGGAATGTGCCTGCAATGCAGGAGACCTGGGTTCAATCCCTGGGTTGGGAAGATTCCCTGGAGAAGGGAAAGGCTACCCACTCCAGGATTCTGGCCTGGAGGATTCCATGGACTGCAGAGTCTATGAAGTCACAAAGAGTCGGACAGGACTGAGTGACTTTCACATACTTGTAATGCTACATCACTCTGTTTTAAATTACTGACATGTCTCAGGAAAATAATCAGGGAAGATTTTTAGCTTTGAGACGCTAACACAACACAGAATATCAATTAACTTCCACAATTCATAAGCGTGCAGTGCACTGGTATTTGTATAATCTAAACTATAACATGAGCCACTGCATAGCGTGGGTTTCCAGCATTTAATATGATGAGTTTAGTTTCAAACACCTACACCCCATCCAGAAATGGTCAGGGGAGCTAAACAGAGATTTCTCCACAGAAGACCTACAGATGGCCAACAGGCCCTTGAAAAGATGCTCAGCGTCACTAATTATTCGAGAAACGCAACCCACAGTGAAGGAACACCTCACATTGGTCAGAATGGCCCTCATCAGAAAGTCTACACACAATAAGTGCTGGAGAGGGGGTGGAGAGAAGGGAACCCTCCTACAGTGTGGGTAGGAGTGTGAACTGGTACATCCACTATGAAGAACAGTATGGTTCCTTACAAAATGAAAAATTGAGCTACCATGTGATCCAGCAATCATTATTCGCCGACGCTCCTTTGCATAAGAGAACGGGTTAATAAACATTCAAGGTTATGTCAGTTGCACATCCTCATCTCTACTATCTTTTGTTAGAAAAGAAAACATAAGAGGATAAATCGTACCAGAAATAGAGGGCGTGTTATTAAAAGGAAGAGAACATGAAAGATACAGTGTTGTCTTTGGATGGAAACAGCGTGTGACCTGCATGAGATTAGTTGCTTTCTCTTGAATACAAACTAAGACACAGATAGATAGATACCTTTCAGTCACCATCACGATCAAAGATTAGAGCGCATGAAGAGTCGATAATTCCTAAATCCGCTGCCATCAGATCTCAGAAAACAGTCTCTTTTCACCAAGCACATGCAGACTCAGATCCACACCCATGACTTTCTCCTGAGCTCATCCAACCTTGCATTCACCTCACTGGTCTCGGTTGATCTATGAGGCATCACATCATACATTGTTTTCTTCACTCCTAAGCCCATGCATTTTTCTCTCCGCCCAGAAGAAAAAAGAATAGGTTGGCCTTACCTTCTAGATGTTCTTTAGATGGTGGCCCAGCTCCTACAAGAACAAAGAGGCTGCGTCACTCGTGAGCATTGCCCTTTTCACCTGGGAAATTTGTTACAATTAATGTTTGTGGCGATTCAGTTGCTTTACGATGTGGAGTTAGTGTCTGCTGTATGGCGAAACGAGCCAGCCACACATGTACCGCCCTCTTTCTTGGATTTCCCTCCCATTTAGTTCCCCATGGAGCAGTAAGTGGCATTTTCTGCGCTGTACATTTTCTCCTCTTTAGTCTGCTTTCTACAGAGTATCAGTAGTGTGTGCATGTCGATCCCAGTGTTGTAGTTCATCTCACCTTACCCCCGCTTAGTTCCCCTGGAGACCACGTTTGTTCTTTTCACATGTGTCTCTATTTCTGCTTTGTAAACGAGACCATCTGTACTAATTCCTTCAGAGTCCACGTGTATCTGTTAATAGACAATATTTGATTTTCTCTGTCTGACTTCACTCTCTATTACAGACTCTAGGTCCACCCATGGCTCTGTACATTTGTATTTTTTACCATAATTTGGATAATAGTAGTCTTCTTGTTAATTGTAGGAAAACTGCTTTATAACGTTGTTGGTTTCTGCAGTACAACAGCGTGGCTCAGCCATATGGACACACAGGTGCCCTCTGTCTTGAGCCTGCCTTCCACCTCCATCATTCTATAAGAGTATTTTTATGATACAGGCATCATACCTTTGTCACCCTGTGTGTGCATGCTAAGTCCTTTCAGTCGTGTCCGACCCTTTGCGACCCCATGGACTGTAGCCCGCCAGGCTCGTCTGTCCATGGGATTTCCCAGGCAGGAATACTGAAGTGGGTTGCCATTTCCTCCTCGAGGGGATCTTCCTGACCCAGGGATCAAACCCAGATCTCCTGTATTGCAGGTGGATTCTTTACCGTCTGAGCCACAAATGAGTCCAATAGCAGTGATTTTCCTATCACCATGAGCAGAATTTCTTGCCAATATACTGGGTTGGCCAAAAAGTTTGTTTGTGCTTTTATATAACATGGAAAGACAAACTTTTTGGCCAACCCAATCCTTAGTTTTACATATTTAACACTTAAAAGTCATTATTCTGAATTTGAAGGAAAGAGAGGGACTAGATTAGAGAGTGGATATAAGTAATCAATCTTAGTGCAAAGTTACCTTTAAATTAATTTGGAAAACATAAATATTATCTGATTTGACTCGGGCCATAGCTCACATATGTCCATCTTGTCATTGGAAAAGACCCTGCTGCTGGGAAAGATTGGAGGTGGGAGGAGAAGAGGATGGCAGAGGATGAGATGGTTGGATGGCATCACCAATGCGATGGACATGAGTTTGAGCAAGCTCTGGGGGTTGGTGATGGACAGAGGAGCCTGGTGGGCTACAGTCCATGGGGTCAGAAGCAGTCAGACACGACTGAGCCACTGAGCAGTATGTACCTTCAGTCAACTGGTAAAGAGGCGTAGGGTGGGTAGACCAGAAGGATGTGAAGGCATGATGGTTAGTTCTGCATTTGTGTGGTAATTTTGGCGATGCCTGGTAGGGAACAAAAAAGAAGGTATTGGGCTCCTGGAACGTGGAGGTAGCTCTGAATTGCCAGTCTTTGGGGATGGAGGAGAACGTGGGCTGGGGATGGAAACGCTGCCGTGTTCTCATCAAGTAATAAATGAGCTGTCATTGTTAATAGACGCCGGCAAAGGTTGGTCTCTCAAGCAGAATCAGTAAGAAAAGCGCATGATGGCTTGTCCGGGACTAATGAAGCTGAGAGATTGAAGCTACTCCATCATCCCGTTTTCCCGGTACACCTGGCTTCTCTTGATTAAAAAGGCATTTATCTGATGATCCACTGTGAACCATTACCAGCAACGGAGAACGGGGCCGTTACTGAGGGAGAGAGAAATTGGAAGGCATTTGAGGAAGGAATCTTTCCTGACTGTAATAAACCCCGAGAAAGCATTGATCTTTAAAGGAAAAATTGTTGGTTTTTGCAGTTGGGGCCAAGCTGTTGAGATCAGTTACAGAGAGAATTATATAGCCGGATTGCCAGCACTCTGCATTCACGAAGTCAAAACACTTCTATTTCTTTTATCAAGCAAATTTTTATACAAAGAGCACCTCCATGATTGCAATAACACTGAAAGAAAATTCCATGTTATTAAAAAAGGCGCTAGGATTACTATGAGAGAATCTATTACACAATTGGTACCTTATTCTAGAATATGACAGTGTGTCTGATGGAAATGGCTGGTTGCGGCTGTAAAAATTACCTTGCTGTTTTCAACCAGCACTGCAGGGAGGAGACAGATTCTAGGCAGACTGCTTCATAATATTCCAGGTTATTGGGTGATTAAACAGTCCTGTGAAAAATAAGCATGAAATGCCCCTGTGGTAACACCTATACTTAACCGAAAAACATAGAAAGAGGTTTGAAAATAGGAGAAAGTGACAGAATTAGAGATCTGGAATTAGGTTTGTTGTCATTTAGTTGCTCAGTCGCGTCCGACTCTTTGTGACCCCATGGACTGCAGCATGCCAGGCCTCCCTGTCCATCACCAACTCCCGGACTTTACTCAAACTCATGTCCATCGAGTGGGTGATGCCATCCAACCATCCCATCCTCTGTCGTCCCCTTCTCCTCCTGCCTTCAATCTTTCCCAGCTTCTGGGTCTTTTCCAATGAGTCAGCTCTTCGCATCAGGGGGCCAAAGGATTGGAGTTTCAGCTTCAGCATCAGACCTTCCAATGAATATTCAGGACTGAGTTCCTTTAGGATTAAAGGGTTTGATCTCCTTGCAGTCCAAGGGACTCTCAGGAGTCTTTCCCAGCACCAGAATTAGCGCTCAGCCTTCATCTATGGTCCAACTCTCACATCCGTATGTGACTACTGGGAAAACCATAGTTTTGACTAGAGAGACCTTGGTCGGCAAAGTAATTTGTTTTTGCTTTTTAATATGCTGTCTATGTTTATCATAGCTTTTCATCCAAGGAGCAAGTGTCTTTAATTTTCATGGCTGCAATCACCATCTGCAGAGCCTGAGAAAATAAAATCTGTCACTGTTTCAACTTTTCCGCCTTGTATTTGCCTTGAAGTGATGGGATCAGGATGTGATGTGAGTTGGACCGTAAGGAAAGCTGAGGGCCAAGGAATTGATGCTTTTGAACTATGGTGTAGGAGAAGACTCTTGAGAGTCCCTTGGACCGCAGGGAGATCAAACCAGTCAATCCTAAAAGAAATCAGTCCTGAATATTTATTGCAAGGACTGATGCTGAAGCTGAAGCTCCAATCCTTTGGCCACCTGATGCGAAGAGCTGACTCCTTGGAAAAGACCCTGATGCTGGGAAAGATTGATGGTGGGAGGAGAAGGGGACAACAGAGGATGGGATGGTTGGATGGCATCACCAACTCACTGGACATGAGTTTGAGTAAAGTCCGGGATTTGGTGATGGACAGGGAGGCCTGGCATGCTGCAGTCCATGGGGTCGCAAAGAGTTGGACACGACTGAGCGACTGACCTGAACTGATGGGACCAGATGCTATGATCTTCGTTTTTTTAATGCTGTTTTTTTTTTTTTTTCATTGTTGAGATTCCAAGCGACTTTTTTTTTTTTACTCTTTTTCACCTTTATCAAGAGGCTCTTTAGTTCCTCTTCACTTTCTGCCATTAGAGTGGTATCATATGCCTGTCTGAGGAATTAGGTTACAAGCTTTAAAATGTGTTTTTGTCCAGGTATCTGTTGCTTAATTCTTAATATTGTTCCAAAGTGTTAGAAACCACACAAGCCTTCCACAGTGTACATGAACATCTAGCAACTGTGAGGTCTGAGTGTGTTTCACTATATCAAGTTAACATAAGGAGTAACTATTTGCATTGTGTACAACTTTCTGGAAATTGTATACATGCTTTTATTTAGCAGTGATAATTCTTCTAGCATCTCTACTGGGACTGTTTATAGTATGTATTTAAAACAGGCTAAGCACTGTGCTTGGTGAAAGAAGCCCATCACACAACACCCAGTGTGTCTAATTTGGTTTATGTGGAATGCCTTACGTACATATGAGAACATAGAGAGACAGAAAATAGGTTAGTGATTGCCATCTGGAAGACGGGGTATAGAGGAGTGGGGGACTGCTAATGGATAAAAGATGTCTTTTTAGGGTGAAGAAAATATTCTGGGATAGATCGAGGTGAGGTTTGCAGATGCAGAATATACCAAACAACCACTGGACTGCAAACATTTTAAAGAGGGCATTTAAAAAATGTATTTTATTGAAATACAGTGGATTTGCAATGTTCATTTCTGCTCTAAATCAAACTGAATCGATTATACATATATATCAATATCTATATATCTGCAGTTTTCATATTCTTTTACATTGTAGTTTATGACAGGATACAGGATATCATCCCCTATGCTCTTGGTTGGACCTGGCTGTTTATTCGCCCTATAAATGATAGTTTGCGTCTGCTAACTCCAAACTCCTAGTCCATTCCCCCTCCAACCTCCTTCCCCTTGGCAACCACAAGCGTGTTCTCTGAGACCTGGTTTCTGCCATCATTTCAGTTCAGTTCAGTCACTCAGTCATGTCCGAATCTTTGTGACCCCTTGAATTGCAGCACACCAGGCCTCCCTGTCCATCATCAACTCCCAGACTCTACCGAAACCCATGTCCATTGAGTCAGTGATGTCATCCAGCCATCTCATCCTCCGTCGTCCCCTTCTCCTCCTGCCCCCAATCCTTCCCAGCATCAGGGTCTTTTCCAGTGAGTCAGCTCTTCACATCAGGTGGCCAAAGGATTGGAGTTTCAGCTTCAATATGGTTTCTGTCATAGGTAAGTCATTTGTATTATTTTTTGGATTACGCATGTAAGTGATATCGCATGGCATTTGTCTTTTGTCTTCGTTTGGTGTGATAATCTCCAAGAATAGCCATTTTGCTGCAAATGGTATCATTTCATTCTTTTTTATGGCTGAGTAATATTCCATTGGGTTTCCCTGGTAGCTCAGCTGCTCAAGAAGCCACCTGCAGTGCAATACAATATCCCGTTGTATATATGGACCACATCTTTATCCATTCTACTGTTGATGGACACTTAGGTTGCTTTCATGTCTTTACCTGCTGTGAACAGTTAAGGCTGTCTTTCATGACATGTGAATTGCATCTGAACAAAAGCTGAGGAAAACATGAAGCATTTCTATCTGGTGCCAAAGCTGAGGTCAGGGTCTGCATGATTTGACGGCTCCATCTCCAGGTGGAAGTAAACCCTAGTGCTCAGTCCCTCAGGTGTGTCCAACTCTGTGTGACCCCATGGACTGTACCCCACCAGCCTCCTCTGTCCATGGCATTCTCCAGGCAAGAATGCTGGAGTGGGTTGCACTTTCTTCACTAGGGGATCTTCCCAACCCTGGGATCAAATCCACCTTTTGTATCTCTTGTATGGGTGGGTGGATTCTTTACCACTAGGGGCACCTGGGAAGCCCCAAAGCTTTCAAAACCCAACATCCTTGGATTTGTTCCTCAAAGTATGGTCTTTGAATCAGCGGCATCGGAATTTTGTTGGGGGTGAACCTCACGGCAGTATCTCAGCTCGTGAATCAGAACCTGCAGTTTAGCAAGATTGCAAAGGGGATGGTCTGCATGTTCATATGTATGTTTAGAAAGCAATGGACTCAGTGGACATGATCAAACTCCAGGAGATGGTGAAGGACAGAGGAGCCTGGTGTGGTACAGTCCATAGGGTCCCAAAGAGTCAGACCTGACTTAGTGACTGAACAAGAACAACAGCAGCGGGTAAGACTCTACGCTTCCAGTGCAGGGGATGAGAGTTTGATGTCTGGCTGGGGAAGATCCCACATGCCTCATGGCATGGTGGAAGACTATATATGGGCTTCCCAGGTAGCTCGGCGGTAAAGAATCTGCCTGCCATTCAGGAAACGCGGGTTTGGTCCCTGGGTTGGGAGGAGCTCTGAGAGGAGGGCATGGCAACCCGCTCCAGTCTTCTTGCCTGGAGAATCCCATGGGCAGAGGAGTCTGGAGGGCTACAGTCTGTGGGGTTGCAGAGAGTCGGACACGACTGATCAACTTCCAGTTTTTTCACTTCAGGGAACTAAGATCTGAGGAGCCATTAAAAAACCAAAAGGCAAAGTAAAGAAGAAAAAAAAAAACTGAAAAAACAAAAAGGCATCTAAAAAAGCCAAACCAAGACACTTTTGGGCAAACTGTTTAAAAGAACTACCCCTCAAAGAATTCCAATATATCCTGAATACAGACTCTTTGTGACCCCATGAGCTGCAGCCCGCCAGGCCCCTCTCTGTCCATGGCATTCTCCAGGCAAGAATACCGGAGTGGGTTGCCGTTCCCTCCTCCAGGGAACCTTCCCGACCCAGAGATTGAACCCGGGTCTCCTGCATTGGCAGGCAGATTCTTTACCACTGAGCCACCAGGGAAGCCCTAATTTAGTGGTCTCTGTCTTGGGTGTGTGTGTGTGTGTGAATTTGACAAATTTCAGTATTTATGAGTCGCTGTATTCTGTGGAATGGAGATGACGCCCAGGGCCCTTCTTCATTCCAAAGGGGTGTTGATCAAAGAGATGGAGTGTGTAAAACTGTTGCATAAATTCTAGCATGAGCTGAAGATGACTCGTGTTTTGTTAATAAGACTACTTCAAAGTGAATTGCCCTTTTGTGGAAAACACTTCACACAATGATACCATGATCATTTGGTAAGTGTTTCTGGTCTTTTTTGCTGAAACCAGGCTCCGACACAGTCTTGCTTCTTTATGTTTGTTAATTTGGAGTATGAAGCATTGTCTTAAAATGTATTTTCTCTAAGGTTGATTGCCTCATCTTTCATGGTGCTTCCATAGCACCTGGCAGTTGACTTTCCATGGATGGGCTTTGCTAGAGAATACCAGTTTCAATAGAATTTTAAAATCCTCTTGTTGCATGCTTTCTTGACATTTTTTGACTGTTATTGTTTCAAAATAATTACACCATCACCACCCTTTCTTAAAAGCTTGGCTGAACAGTTCATGCAGACATTTGCTACCAAGTGTTCAAATTCATTCATTCTAACTTCCTGTTCTGCCACTATCTAATTCATTTCACTCTTGCTATCTGTTTGTAGTCGCTAACTGGTTTTATTAAAGAAGTGTTGCATGTATTACGTTTATAGACTCATTGTGTTTAGTTGTTCAGTTGTGTCCAACTCTTTGCGACCCCGTGGACTGTAGCCCGCCGGGCTCCTCGGTCCATGGGATTCCCCAGGCAAGAACACTGGAGTGGGTTGCCATGCCCTCCTCCAGATAAACTTTTAAAATTTCTCTTTAATTATAAGCTATCTTTTATTGAGAACCTACTGCAGAGCACAGCGAACTCTACTTAATGCTCTGTGGTGACTTAAATGGGAAGGAAATCCAAAAGAGAGGGGATGTATACATGCGTATAGCTGGTTGACTTTGCTGTACAGTAGAAATTAACACAGTATAAGGCCACTATACCTCAATAAAAATAAACATACAATTAAAAGTGGCTGAATCGCCAAAAAATTATCTTTAAATGAAGTACAGTTGATGTCCAATATTATATACATTTTAAGGAAACAATATAGTGTCTCACAGTTTTTAAAGGTTGTGCCCCATTTGTAGATAGTACAAAGTATTAGCTATACAATATATGCAATATTGTGTGTATATATATATATTCACATATACATATATAGAAATATTGTATATATACTGTATATATACACAAATATACAGTACTCGCTGTACAATATGTACAATATTGAATACATTATATATCCAATATTGAATATATAGTATACATAATACAATATATCTTTGTAAGTTATTTTATACCTAGTAGTCTCTACCTCTTCATGCTCTAAATTCCTATACTTTTGGAGAAGATCCACTTTGCCTATCCTCAGCATACTCCTCACACTCTCTCTGGCGTGTGTCTGTGGTCTTGTTGACGATGGCCATCCTGACCGGTGTGAGGCGGTACCTCGTTTGGGTCTGTATTTCTCTAATAATGAGTGATGTCGATCATCCTTCATGTGCTTGTTGGCCATCTGTATGTCTTCTTTGAAGAAATGCATATTTATTGATTCTGCTCATTAAAAAGTATTATTTATTTTTTATTGAAGGAGAATTGCTTTACAGAACTTTGCTGTTTTCTGTCAAACCTCAGCATGAATCAGCCCTAGGTATACATATGTCCCCTCCCTTGTGAACCTCCCTCCCACCCCCCACCCCGCCCCTCTAGGTTGACACAGAGCCCGTTTGAGTTTCCTGAGCCAGACAGCAAATTCCCATTGGCTGTCTATTTTACATGTAATGGAAGCTTCCATGAGACTCTCTCCATACATCTCACCCTCTCCTCCCCTTTCCCATGTCCATAAGTCTATTCTCTACGTCTGTTTCCCCATTTGCTGCCCTACAAAGAAATTCTTTGGTGCCATCTTTCTAGATTCCATATATATGTCAGTATATTATATTTTTCTTCCTCTAACTCATTTCACTCTGTAACATAGGCTCTAGGTTCATCCACCTCATCAGAACTGACTCAAATCAGGTTCTTTTTTTATGGCTGAGTAATATTCCATTGTGTATATGTACCACAAATTCATCCATTTATCTGTCAATGGACATTAGTTTAACACTGGGTTGCTTCTTTTCATGTTGGGCCGTTTCTTTGAATATTGAGTGGTAGGAGCTGGGTATCTATGTTGGATAATAACCCCTTACCGGTCACAACATTTGTAATTACACAACCTATTGTGTAGGTTGTCTTTTCATTCTGTGGATGCTTTCCTGTGCTGTGCCAAAGCTTTGAAAACCCAAATTTGAAAAGACACCGAAACACTAATGTTCATAGCAGCACGATTTAGAATGTGCATGCTCAATCACTTTAGTCTTGTCCAACTCTTTGCAACCCCAGGGACTGAAGCCCCGCCAGGCTCCCCTGTCCATGGGATTCTCCAGGCCAGAATACTGGAGTGAGTTGCCATTCCCTTCGCCAGGGGATCCTCCCAGCCCAGGTCTCCTGCATAGGCTGGCAGGTTCTTTTCCCCTGAGCCATTAGGGAAACCCCCTTAGAGCCTCTGGGTATCTGCAAAAATACAGATGAGGAGATTGCATTAAATATTTTGCAAGCTGCTAGCAATTTTTCCTGTTGTTGTTAATATTCTGGCATATGAAAATGTCATTTTTCTTTCTTGACTTCTGGGAACCATCTACAATAAAGTGTTTCCCTCACAACATTCAAAAACTCTAATGTAGTAGAGGAATCAGGACGGTGACACGCAGGACTTGGTGCTCACCTCCTCCCACAGATCCATCAAAAATACCTAGATAGTCCCGTCCTGGAGATAGTGAAGGACAGGGGAGCCTGGTGTGCTGCAGTCCACGGAGCCGCAGAGTCAGACACGACAGAGAGACTGAACAACAGCGTTGATATACGAGGAGCAGTGCAATGAAAAGACAACCCACAGGAGACTTTCAGCTCAGGGCGTGCAGAATTGATCTCAAGGGCTGGGTGGTGTGAATGCCTACTGTGAGTTCACGTGAACTACTGACCCCAGGAGACACGGATGACCACACCCTTGTCACCCTACACCCCGCCTCTTGGCTTTTTCTACTTCCAGTTTATGGGGAGACAGAAGAACTCCAGGGAACAGTCTGCTACACCTGAGCTACCCACAGGTAAGGGATGACAATGGATGCCCCAAAGCCTACATCTCACCAAGGAAACCTCTTCAGCTGTTGGGTCTACCAAGTCAGCCAGGTAAATCTCTCAATGTCCCTCTCCGTTTATTTATTTTCTAAATAAAACAAAATCTACTCTCAGACTCTCTATAAAGAACAACAAAATTAAACGCTTTACTAGAAAATGCAAGGGCGTGCATTGTAGACATGGGAAGGAATGGATATGCCCAAAGATCATCATTCTGATTTTTTTCTTCTACATTTACCTTTGATTTAGAGTTTATATACTAGCATGTTTATTGGCTTGGCCAAAAAGTTCACTTGTGCTTCTCATATGGAACAATGCAGACTCTTTGGCCAACCCAGTACTATAAGATGGACTTTTCATGTGGCTCAGTGGTAAAGCATTTGCCTGCCAATGCAGGAGACGTGGATTCCATCGTTGGGCTTGGAATATCCCCTGGGGGAGGAAATGGCAACCCACCCCAGTACTCTTGCCTGGTGAATCCCACGGACAGAGGAGCCTGCGGGCTACCATCCATGGCGTTGCAAAGAGTCAGACATCACTGAGCAACTAAGCATGAAATACTATAGATAAATACTCTCTGGCTCCAGCGTGGAAAATTCCACTGATAGAATTTTCCTATGACAATAAGATTATAAAGTACCTCTGCAATTGTATTGAAATTTTGGAGAGTAAGTTTTGACCCGAATTAATGGTCCTGTGAAAATTTATAAACAATTTATCATGTTACAATTTGGTTTTTAAAAAATCCAAATAAAATCCCAAGTTTCATGTCAGGTTTTAGGTTTCAGGCTCAAATAAAGGTCATTGTGTCGTATCTGTGATGCTGTTTTGAGCCAAACATGTTAATCACAGGCTTGTCAAGAAGGAGCCGCATATATGATTAAGGTAGGGGGAAAAAACGCCATTAAAAGTTCAAGACCATCTCAAATGAGATTCCTGACAGAAGATTTTCCAGAAGTCAGTTAAATTTTATTGGCTCTATTATCATCTTTATAGTAGCTGGGAAACCTCTTGAGAAGTGAATTTAAAGTTGATTCTTTTGCTTGTAATAAAAAATAAAGAACATCCTATTTTACCTAAGGGGATGTCTTCAAAATGACTTTTAAAGTAAGAATCATAAAAGTAAGAAAAAAGAAAACCCAGCGAGGTTGTCGACATCATTTTTTTTTTCCTTTTCCTTTTTCCCAAGAAGTTCTATCATTATCGCTCTTTAATAAACTTGGGATCTGTCAGTTGCTCAGAGGTTTTTCCTGGAGAGATGGGTAGGTTTGTTATCTAATGAGGAAATGTTAGTCGCTCAGTCGTGTCTGACTCTCTGTGACCCCATGGACTGTCCCATGTCCTCTGTCCATGGGATTCTCCAGGCAAGAATACTGGAGTGGGTTGCCACGTCCTCCTCCAGGGCATCTTCCAGACCCAGGGATGGAATGCACGTCTCCTGCATTGCAGGCAGACTGGTTACCATCTGAGCCACCAGGGAGGCTCCAAATTGTTGAGTAAGCTCTCTCTGCAGTCTTTCCAGGGCTGCTGGGGAATAGCAATCAAGGAACCCCATCCTAACTCTACTTTTCCCTTTGGCAGACCGCAAAAGACTTGACCTCATATTTGCCTAATTAATTCCCTTTTCAGCAGAAAGCCTGAGAAGTGGAGGGCACTTCATCCACGTTGAGCACACGAAGAATGAAGGGAAGGGAGACAGAGGAGGTATTTGTTCAGCAGTGTTAGGCAGCTAAAAAGTGAACAGCCCGCTAGAAGGAGAGAAGCCACTTCATTACACAAGTGGATGTAAGCGTCTGGGATATAGGTGAACATCACTGGGTGCTAATTCAAGTCACTCATCTTCCCCCTAGTCGATTTGTTTATAGCAAGATCCGCTGCGGAACACCTAATCTGTTGCTATTTAGTCGGTAAGGCATGAATATTTGCCATGGACTGTAGCCCGCCAGGCTCCTCTGTCCAGCTGTTAATTTGTTGATAGCACATCTGTTACTTTGCCTATAGCAAGATTCCCCGTGCAGCATTGAGATTTTCTGTTGTTTATCAGTAGGTCATAAGCCTTTGGGACCCCATGGGCTGTAGCCCTGCCCGGCTCCCCTGTCCATGAGATTCTCCAGGCAGGAATACAGGAGGGGGTCGCCACTCCCTTCTCCAGGGGACCTTCCCAGCCCAGGGATCGAACCTGGGTTTCATGCATCGCTGGCAGATTCTTTAGCATCAGAGGCAGCAGGGAAGCCCAGTGTCTCTGGGGAGAAAACGCCCCCGTTTGAATCCACAGTGTCGAGGGGCAAGTCTGCTCTCTGATACACAGACGCACCCTTCTGTTTCTGCCTGCTCACACTGCTCCTCCAAACCCCCAAACCTTTTTCTCCCTGAAGGGAGCTCCCGGGTGGCCATTCATGCAGGCCTGATCTAAGCCCGAACCGCTGTGATTCGGGGGCTCCCACGTGTCAGGGCTGAAATGGAAATGTGGGTGCTAACTGTCATTTCCAGGTTCAGAGCTGGAGCTGTCTGGCTACACTGATTTCTGTTTGTGGCCTCGTCTCTGGCTGCCAGGGCAGGCTGCCTTCTGTGGGATCCCCCACTCCCCATTTCTCCTTGTACCCCAAGAAATGCATGAGTGTGCTTGTCTCTTGAACGTTTTAGAACAGTGGGCTGCTCAAGTCTCCTTGCATACATTTACCCTGAATATGATTTCTTTTTTTTTTCTCCCCTCTGAAAGTTATAGTGACATTTTCTTTTTAACAGTTAGGCTATAGGTAGTGGATTCTCTGAATTCATTGATAAATGTATATATAAGATGAGAGAATAAAAACTAATTTGGGGTTATCAATGAATAGTGGATATGACTTGATGACATTTTTTCCTCTCTTCAAGGCATTTGTGAAATGTGCATCCCTGGCTCAAATGTGCAAGGCTGAAGACAGATGTAAACGGTCCTTGGACTTGCCCTCTGTCTACACCATTAGCTGCTGTGGGCTGAGAGTGGGTTGGTTCACAGAGGACTCCGCACAGAACGTCTTCTTTCCAAGTGTGTCTCTCTCCTCGTCGCTTTTATTCACCGCACAGTGTTGACCCTGAGCTTACGTGGTTTCACTTCTGGTTTTCTTCTCCTTTATTCTCAGCCTCTGACCTGCAGCACTAACACAGTGGGTCCAGAGACCTCGGGTATTTGCCTATTCAACTATGGAAACTCGCTAAGTAGGGCATATGCAATAAATGCATCTAGTTTGGATTAAAAAAAACACACACACATATACCGTTCTCCATATTTATTATACTCAAAAATGATATATTTCATACATAGTGTACTATATAATACAGAGTAAGCAAATTGATAAGGTAGGTTGATAATAAATAATGTTATTTATGACTTTATTTTAAATGGTCGTATACATGTATGAGACAAAAAATCAGACATAGTAGGGACTTCCCTGGTGGTCCAGTGGTTAAGACTTTACCTTCCAATGCAGAGGGCGAAGGTTTGATGTCTGGTCAGGGAGGTAAGAGCCCCCATGCTCCACGGCCAAAAAGAAACAACCCAGAAGCAATACTGTAACAAGTTCAATAAAGAGTTTAATTAAAAAAAAAAAAACGTTAAAAAAAAAAAGACACTTGTGTGTTAAGAGCAGAAATGGGCTCAATGAATGAGAAATATACACAGAAGTAGTTTCAAAACAAATTATGTTAGTAACATTCTTAACCTCATCCGATGTCTTGGAGCAGGAAATGGCAAGCCACCCCAGTCTTCTTGCCTGGAGAATCCCATGGACAGAGGAGCCTGGCGGGCTTCAGTCCATGGGGTCGGTAGAGTTGGACATGACTTGGTGACTAAACCACCAATACTGTGTCTATTTATTGATCTATTGATCCATGTGTGTGTGTATATATAGAGAGAGACTGGATGTTTCCGTCTCTTCCCCCAACGTAATGTTATCAGGAAGTGAGGTTGTGATGAGGGTATAGTCTCCATGAAGGGGATTGGTTTCCTCCAAGTGAGGACCAGCCAGAAGACACCATCTACGAACCAGGAAGAAGATGCTTGCATTGAATCTGTTCTTGCCAAACTGTGAGACGTTCACACTTGTTTTTTATGTGTGCGTAGTCACTCAGTCTTGGACAGTAACGAGATCCAACCCGTCCATCCTAAAGGAAATCAGTCCTGAATATTCATTGGAAGGACTGATGCTGAAGCTGAAACTCCAATCCTTTGGCTACCCGATGCAAAGAGCTGACTCAGTAGAAAAGACCCTGATGCTGGGAAAGATGGAAGGCAGGAAGAGAACGGGACGACAGAGGAGGAGATGATGGGATGGCATCACCGACTTGATGACCATGAGTTTGAGCAAGTTCTGGGAGTTGGTGCTGGACAGGGAGGCCTGGCGTGCTACAACCATGGGGTTGCGAAGGGTCGGACATGACTGAGCGACTGAACTGAACGGGAGAAAATCACCAAGAATGGAGTAATAGCCAGGAAAATGTAACAATCCAAGGGAAGAAAAGGATGCAGCTTTGGTGAGGAAATGGTTCTTTGGCTGAGGATGCAATGAAGGCAGTGTGCAAGACAGGCTGGCCACCATTAGCTCAAAGGATTTCAACCCTGAGGGTAAGTGTGATGGAGCTGTTAGAAGAAGTGGGACTTAGGGAGGAGGAGCTGGAATCGGGGACTGGGCTGATTCATCTGTTCTGCAACCTGCAGGAATGGAGAGGCTTCAGGCACAAGCTGGTTGGAAAGCACCCACGAGATGCTGGGAAATGCGAATCTGGGGCAAGCTGTGGAATTAGGGAAGAACCTGCCTCCAGGTGATAATTAGAGCTGGGGAGGCCCTGTGCGTTCAAAGCAAGAAGACAGTGAGAACATCGAGGCTTCGAAAGATGTCAGTTGTATCGCCTGAACCGGCTGCTAAGTCTAAGGGGGAGAAGGTGGCCTTGGGCAGGGCTGAAAGCGTGGATCAGTCACGAACCTGATGTGAGTCCTGTTCTCACATGGCTGCCTGGCTTCTCTACCCACCTCTGTCCCTCTCTCTTCTGCTTCTTCATTGTCTGCTTCTGCACGCCCTGCCTCCCTTCCTCCTCTCCCCAGGGAGAAAAATAATCAAAGCTTTCTGTCTGGAGCTCGTTGCATCCGAGATCTTCTTAGTTAACCAGAAGATCTGGCGGGCGACAGTCCGAGGGGTTGTGAAGAGTCAGACACAACTGAGTGGACACCAAATGGGGAGACCACAGAGTCAACTGATTTTTAGAAAAGTAGAGGGGCTTCAGAGAGAGGCCACCGCACACGATAAATGAGAAACCAGCTGATATAGAGATGGGACTTAGAGCATAGAGCAGACACAACCATGAAGACATGGGCGCACCTAAGTGTCCGTGGGCAGAGGAATGGATAAAGAAGATGTGGTACACACACGCCATGGAATACTACTCAGCCAGAAAAAAGGATGGAATAAGGCCATTCACAGCCACATGGATGGACATGGAGAAATTATACTGAGTGAAGTAAGTCAGACAGACAAGCACGATATGGTATCACCTATATGTGGAGTCTAAAATATGATACAGATGGCCTCATGTACAAAGCAGAAACAGACTCATAGACATAGAAAACAAATTTACAGTTACAAAGAATTACAAACTTACAGGTTATGTACAAGGTAACGTCCAAGATCACAAAGTGATGATTGCCATTTCCTTGGAGAAGCAAAAGGCAGCCCACTCCAGTGCTCTTGCCTGGGAAATTCCATGGACAGAGGAGCCTGGCAGGCTATAGTCTATGGGGTCACAGAGAGTCAGACAGCACTGAGGAACCGAGGACTCAAGCACACCTGAGCAAGGAAATGACAACCACCACTAATGGTTACCAAAGGGGTAAAGGCAAGAACGAGGAATTTGGGAATAACACACACCCACACCCACACCCACACCCACACCCACACACTACTACATATAAAATAAGCAACAAGGATCTACTGTTATAGCACAGCAACTATATCAATCTTATAATGACCTATACTGGAAAAGAATCTGAAAAAATATATCGAGGCATCATTGAATCACTTTGCTGTAAAGGGAAATTGACCAAAAGCTGTAAGTCAACTGTACTTCAGTTTTCTAAAATGCATGAGAATGGACATCTTGACCTAGAGACGGAGTAGAGGCACTGGAGTTCCAGAGCAAGTCAGTCGAACATGGTCTGAGCACGCAAGCAAAAAATGACCAGATGGGCAGAACACAAAGTCAACTGCATGGATGTGAGAGCTGGGCCATAAAGAAGGCTGGGCGCTGAAGAATCGATGCTTCTGAACTGGGGTGTTGGAGAAGACTCTTGAGAGTCCCGTGGACTGCAAGGAGATCCAACCAGTCCATCCTAAAGGAGATCAACCCTGAATATTCACTGGAAGGACTGACTCTGAAGCTGCAATCCTTTGGCCATCTGATGTGAAGAGCCAACACATTGGGAAAGACCCTGATGCTGGAAAAGATTCCAGGCAGGAGGAGAAGGGGATGACAGAGGATGAGATGGTTGGATGGCATCGCCGACTCGATGGACATAGGTTTGAACAAGCTCCGGGAGATTATGATGGACAGGGAGGCCTGGCGAGCTGCAGTCCACGGGGTCACAAAAAGTTAGACACGACTGAGCGACTGAACACCAGCTGCAACAACAACAGAGTCAACTCATGAATGGATAAAGGAGGTGTGGTACATATACGCAGCATGAGATGCTTCTAAGAAGAGACACGCCCTGTGGGTTTGGTCTATAAACATCTATGGGGACCGAGACAAGGTGACCTCTATTTTGGAGATGTTGGGTGGAGCGGGAATGTAGGCAAGTGCTTCTTGAATGCTGGGTGACAAAGCAAAAGCTACGTAGCAGAGCAGGCTCTCAAAAAACGGGAGCCACGGTTAAGATTAGGAGGGGAGATGATTGGAAAAGAATGAGGTTGTCTCAAGGGGCTTCACATTACATTAACTTTTGGGCCGATGTGTCTGCAATATGTCTAGCATATTACATCTCCTTTAATACCCAGAAGGTGAATGAAAGAAAAAAAAAATCAGGTGACAAGTTTCAGGAAGCCCACTCAGTTTTTCTTCTCTCTCCTACATCAAATTACAACAAATTGAGAAGCTCTAACTGTTATTCATTTATTATCTCATGGTTGGGATGGATCAGAAGTCAGGGGCCGGGGCAGAAGACCTAAACAGAGATTTCTCTAAGAGGACAGACACGTGGCCGGAAAAGCCACATGAAATGAGGTCCATTAACACTCATTATCAAAGAAATGCAAGTCAAAGCTACCATGGGGTACCACCTCACACAGGTCAGAATGACCATCATCATCACAAAGTCTACAAACAGTAAATGCTGGGGAGGGTGTGGAGAGAAAGGAACTTTGCTACACTCTTGGTGGGAATGTAAGTGATGTAGCCACTATGGAGAGCGGTACTGAGACTCCTAAAGAGACTAAACACAGATCTCTCATATGGTCCAGCCATCCCACTCCTGGGCATATATCCAGAGAAAAGCAATTTACAAAGATACAAGTACCCCTGTGTTCACTGCAGCACTGTTTACAATAGCCAAGACGTGGAAGCAACCTAGATGTCCATGGACAGAGGGATGGATAAAGAAGGTGTGGTGTATGTATGCAAACGGAATACTACTCAGCCCTAATGAAGAATGATAATCAAATAAAAAAGAAAGACCCTGTTGTTGGGAAAGACTGAAGGCAGGAGGAGACGGGGACGACAGAGCATGAGGTAGTTGGCTGGCACCACCGACTTGATGGAGATGACTTTGGGTAAACTCCGGGAGTTGGTGATGGACAGGGAGGCCTGGCCTGCTGCGGTCCATGGGGTCGCAGAGTCGGACACAACTGAGCCCCTGAACTGAACTGAGTAATACAGAATGAAATAATGCCATTTATAGCAACATGGGTGAATGTAGAGATTATCATAGTACGTGCAGTCAATTACACAGAGAAAGACAAATATCCTATGATAACATTTGTATGTGGAATCTAAAGAAAGTGATACAAATGAGCTTCTTTACATAGAGTAGAGACAGACTCTTGGAGAATGCACTCATGGTTACCAGGGAAAAATGTCAGGGAGAGGCATAAATCAGGAGTTCCAGATGAACACGCACACTGCTATATATAAAACAGACAACCCACAAGGGCCTGCTGTACATAGCACAGGGAACTCTGCTCAACACTGGGTAATAACCTATCTAAAAGGGGATGAATATCTGTATCACTGACTCGCTTTGCTACAGACCTAATCTAAAAGGAGATGAAATACGTATATGTATAACTGACCTGAAAGTGACGTAAGCCAATTGCTGTAAGTCAACTATCCTCCAAGAAGGAGTATGAGATAATAAATGACATTACTAATAAATGACATTAGTCCAGTTAGGCAATGTTTCAAATGAAATTATCCATAGAACTGTTTTTAATCCCCATGTAGACACATACAACTGTCAACTTAAAAAAAAAATAAAAGGAAAAAAGCACAACCTAAAAGGGGAGAATCATGTTTTATGTGGGTGGACTCTCTGCGGACTTGAGCGCAGGAAGCCCCATCTCAGACTGCTGGCATGGGCTGCTCCAGAGAGGTCAAGGAGGAGCCAGGAAATATAGGAGTTTCTCCAACAAAGACCAGGTCATTGGAACATCAAAAAATTATTGTTAATTAAGGGGGGCAAAAAACTCAAGTTAAAGATGTCTGGGAAGATGCAAGAGTCTGGGTTCACTGAAATCATTCCCTTCATCTGCACCTCAGCTGTCTGGGGCCGGCATCCTATTTTTCTCCATCGTGAATCCCCTCAGGGTACCAGTTAGCTGCTGGCCTGTCAGCTGTAGCATCCTTTGTTTACTGATCAGGCAGAGGACAGTCTTTGTCTCTACATAAATGCTAAGTTCTTTGCTTCCTTTTAAATTGAGAAGACACACACACACTTTCCCTGGCAAAAAGAGGAGGAAAAAGTGGAACCAGTGGCAGATTTTATTTCCTCGAGCTTCAAAACCACTGCAGATGGGTAACTATAGCCACGAAATGAAAAGACGCTCGCCCTTTGGAAGAAAAGTTATGACAAACCTAGACAGCATATTGAAAAGCAGAGACATCACTTTGCTGACAAAGGTCCACGCAGTCAAAGCAGTGGTTTTTCCAGTAATCATGGACTGGTGAGAGCTGGACCATAAAGAAGGCTGAGCACCAACGACTTGATGCTTTTGAACTGTGCTCCAGGAGAAGACTCTTGAGAGTCCCTTGGACTGCAAGGAGGTGGAATCTGTCAATCCTAAAGGCAATCAACCCTGAATACTCACGGGAAGGGCTGATGCGGAGGCTCCAATACTTTAGCCACCTGAGGCGAAGAACTGACTCACTTGAAAAGATGCTGGGAAAGATTGAAGGTGGGAGGAGAAGGGGACGACAGAGGATGAGATGGTTGGATGGCATCACCGACTCAATGGACATGACTTTGAGTAAGCTCCAGGAGATAGTGAAGGACAGGGAAGCCTGGCATGCTGCAGTCCATGGGGTTGCAAAGGGTCGGACAGGACTGAGCGACAATTATAAAACACACACACTCGTGTATATATAAAAATTCCTCTCTAGATTATCTTTTATAGAATTTTTGAAGCTTCAGAGATCCCTAGACACAGCCATGCCTACAGCTAAATTGCTGAAACTAACAGGGCTAATTTTTCTAAGGTGCACTGTGACATCTTAATTGCTTTTCTTGGTCTGAGATTACTCACGTCTGCCGTTGCCACACTCAACCTTCTCTGATGGAATGGAATTTCACTGCCTGAAATCCTCCATTTTCTTAAGGCAGCCGGTTCCCTTGACATGTCTTTTTAATGAACGGTTATGATCAGAGCCCATGTAATTCAGTCACTGTTTTCAAAGAAGAAAGCTTAATCTAATAACTTCTTATTAAATTTTTAGTTCCCGCCGAAGCGCGATTGAAGGATATTCAAGGTAAACCACCTCACGTCAGAATTCGATTGCCGGGTACCTTCATCCGTTGTTAATGAAAATTTATTTCAGGCTAATAACACATCCTGCTGTCCGTTATATCGTGGGTTCTGCACACGAGTTTATAACCGATAATTTATGCTTGCCTATTTTCCAATGACAAGTAGGTGCAGCCCTAAAGAAGAAAACGGCCTTTAAAATCACTTGGTTGTCTGATTACATATATACAAAAAAAGAACTAGGCAGGTGATGGTTTAGACTTGGAACTGAACTAGAAACGGATCAAGTCTACAGAAGCTGGACCTCACACTGCCAGCGTCTAACTCGACGTGTCCTACCTGTCTTGCTCGATCTCTACCAAGGAAACCGATTTACAAAATCATCAAGGGTCACAGCAGTCTATCCGTGGCAGTGGTTGGGAAATAAAATTCTTTTAGGGACATAGCTAATCATATGGGAAATGATGGGGAAGGCACAATATTGATGATGTATGTTGGGCTTAAAGCACCCACCGGTTCAATATTTTAAAGAATCCAATTTGCAGCCCAATGAAATATACTTGTCAACGAAGAAAAATGATGTGTCACTCGCCTTGACTCTCCAATGGGCATTTCAATCCATCCATTTTTTGAAAGATTTTCTCTGTGTGTGGACCATTTTCAAATTCTTTCCTGAATTTGTTACAATATTACATCTGTTTCACCTTTTGGTTTCATGACGGTGAGCCATGTGGGGTCTTGACCAGGGATTGAACTTGTACCGCCAGCATTGGAAGATAATGGCTTCATCCCTGGAGCACCAGGGTAGTTCCACTCCTTCCATTCTCGTCTGCATCATATTGCATTGAGTTTCCTAATATCCTATGGCCTTGCTGTGTTTTTTATTAATGCCCCCCTCCCCCCAATGCTGACAAAGATGGCTTCCTATTTTCATCTTTCTGTCCTTATGTCTGTAAGTCTCGGGAAGGCAGGGGGACTGAATGAAGACTCAACGGTTGTAAGCTAGCTGAACGCTTGTTGCAAGAGAAAAAGCAGGCCACGCATGTACCATCTTGCTATTTTGGGAGAAACCCGTTACGCTGCTGGTCACACTGCAGACTGTTGATTCCTTGAACAAACTGGCAGAGTAGGAGCATGCAGTTATTTGTCTCCATTTGGGAGAGGGGCAAAGACACTTTCCTGTGGCTTAGGTAGAACGCGTGTGTGCCTGAGGCTGTCATACCCAGCTCTTTGCAACCCCATGGACTGTAGGACACCAGGCTCCTCTGTCCATGGGATGTCCCAGGCAAGAATATGGGAGTGGGCTGCCATTTTCTCTTCCAAGAGATCTTCCTTGGCCTTGGGTGGTAGTTCATCTTATTTCTAAACAATATTGGCCTGTGACACCATAAACTACAGCTTCTGACACATTCTTCGGGCAGAATCTTGAACCTCTGGGCACCGACAGACGGAATTCTATTATGGGTGCTGATCTGCTTTGGGCCTCAGTAATTTATCTCCCCTTGGAGACTTTGAAACGTTGTCCTAAAGACGAGGTCTTAGAAAGAGGACAGGTTGCCTGTCAGAAGTTCTGTGAAATTCATAGATGCATATAATCACCCACTGACCTTAAAGGTGGTGTAAGCTCACGTTATCATTTTACAAATGTGGAAAGAACAGGCTGCAAGCTACGGCTGGTGGTTATTAATATCTGGGGATCACAGAGCCTCTGAGCATCGGAGTAAAATTAGGAGCCTGTCCCTAAACAGATGCATTTGTGCACCAAACACTGTACATTTTCTTCAGGCCCTGGGGGGGACTTGCTGGAGAATTTTACCACCGACTCGAGAACCCTGAGGTTGGATGATTCATCAAGGACCACGGTCAGGCGGGTCTCATGAGATATCCTTGGAAGGAGAGTCTCTGGTTGGAAGCGAAGCTACGTTATCTCAAGAATGTGCTTCCCAGGTGATTCAGCAGTAAAGAATTCACCTGAGAAGCAGGAGATGTGGGTTCTGCCCCTGGGTCGGGAAGGTCCCCTGGAGAAGGGCATGGCAACCCACTCCGGTATTCTGGCCTGAAGAATCCTGTGGACAGAGGAGCCTGGCAGGCTTCAGTGCATGGGGTCACAAAGAATCGGACATGGCTGAGCACGTGCACACACACACACACACACACACATAGCTCAGGAATAGAGAGCTGTAACGTACGGCTTCATTACTAATGGTAGCGTGGATGGACCTCCCAAACTCATGCTTACCTCAAACATGCTCATTTTCAAATGACTGTTCAAAATTTATAATCAGTTTGGGATTTTATATAAAATTTATAATCACATGGGGATTTTCAGGACGTCCTAACTGCTTGGTTCGGGTGCTTATTTTTGTCCCCTTCTTTATTTCCTGTAGGTGACTACATTCCTAGTGTGTGTAAAAGACAAGTCATTGAGAATAAAAAAAATAAATTGTATTTTAACCAAAAGAGAGGTCACCATCTCCTGGGGATAGCCGGATATAATATCTAAAATAAAGGCCTTTTCCCAAAGATCCTGAGGGACATTCTACTCCTCAAATCTGAATGTGCTTTAATATTCTTAATATTGACATTAACATTAAATATCAATATTAATGAACAATCAACAATATTTAATAATAATAACAATTAAACATTAATATTTATGTAATATACACTAGTATTATATATACTATATATTATATATACTAATAAAATATAAACATTAATGTTTATAATTATATAAATGCTAATAAATACATTTTATTAATATTATTATGTAAACAATAATCAATGACAAACACTAATAATAATCAATAATTAAAATTAATAATCTAATAAAACTAATATTAATGTTAAATATTAAATTAAGACTAATGTTTTCATGTTTTTCAAAGAGGTGGAAATAAAAATTCTGCTAGTCAATATCAATCTGTCTCACACCAAGGGCTTTTCTGGTGGCTCAGATGGTACAGAATCCACTTGCCAAGGCAGGAGATGTGGGTTTGATCCCTGAGTTGGGAAGACCCCCTGGCGGAGGGCATGGCAACCCGCTCCAGTGTTCTTGCCTGGAGAATCCCCATGGACAGAGGAGCCTGGTGGGATACAGTCCGTGGGGTCGCAAAGAGTCAGACACGACTTAGCGCCTGAACAGCAACAACATCACATCAAAACCTGTGTACATCTTCCTGAGAATAGGACATGGCATATTACTTCACCCAAAGGCACCCATAATTGTCACAATTCAAAAGCTATGTCAACCAAGGAATCTCCCTGAGAGTCTCAGGATTAATCTATTATTATTATTTTGCATCATTTCTGCCAAGGTCTAGAGTCTATCCTTTAGAAACAAATGTACAACACGGGGCAAAAGTCACTGGCTGCATGTGACCTCACCTCTCACTCTGGGCAGCTTTTCAAGTTTCTCATTGTTACAGTTACATTCAGTCGGTTTAGTCGCTCAGTCGTGTCTGACTCTTTGCGACCCCATGGACCGCAGAACATCAGGCTTCCCTGTCCATCATCAACTCCCAGACCTTGCTCAAACTCATGTCCATCGAGTCGGGGATAACATTTACATTAGGAAGTATTTGTATTTACAGATACAAAATCCTTATATTTAAAAAATTAAATTGAATGTTCGACCAACGAAATGAGTCACTCCCCTTTTGCCAAGAACTTAATACATCTTTAGTGGTAGTAGAGTGTTAGTTATTCAGTCGTGTCTGACTCTTTGCGACTCCCATGGACTGTAGCCCGCCAGGCTCCTCTGTCCATAGCATGCTCCAGGTGAGAATACTGGAGTGATTCGCCAATCCCATCTCCAGGGAATCTTCTCAACACAGGGATCAAACCCAGGTCTCCCGTATTGCAGGCAGACTCCTTAACATTTGAGCTACAAGGAAGAACTTAATATGTCCTGAGGGTAAGTGGGGCAAAAAAAAACCCAAAATGGCTTAAAGACTTAAATACAGACCTGACACCATAAAACTCTTCGAAGAGACTATACATAAAAAGTGCCCTGACATAAACAGTACCAATGTTTTCTTAGGTCATCTCGTATGGGAATAGAAATAAAAGCAACAATAAACCAATGGAACCTAATCATACTTCTGAGCTTTTGCCCAGCAAAGGAAACCGTGAATAAATGCAAGATGGCCTACGGACCTATGGACTGGGAGAAAATATTTGCAAACAATGTAACTGACAGGGACTTCATTTCCAAACTATACAACTCAACAACGATAAAACCCAATCAAAAAAATGGGCAGAACACGTAAATAGACATTTCTCCAAAGAACATGTACAGATATGGCCAAGAGGTGCCTGAAAAGATGCTCAGCATCACTCATTATCAGAGAAATGCAAATCAAAACTGCAATGAGGTACCAGCTCACATCAGTCAGAATGGCCATCGTTAAAAAGTCTACAATCAATCAATGCTGGAGAGGCTGTGGGGAAAAGGGAACCCTACTGCATTATTGGCGGGAATGTAAATTGATGTGGCCACTGTGGAGGTTCCTTACAAAACTAAAAATAGAACTATTAATACTGTATGATCCAGAAGTCCCATCCCTGGGCATACATCTGGAGAAAACCATCATTCGAAACGGTATGTGTACCCCAGTGTTAACGGCAGCACTATTCACAGCGGCCGAGACACGGGAGCAACCTGAATCTGCACTGACAGACGAATGGATAAAGAAGATGTGGGCAAGAAAATGTTGGACTCTTGTGCGGCTACCAACAAGAATGAAATAATGCCACTTGCAGCAACATAGATGGACCTAGAGATGACTAAGTGAGCCAGACAGAGGAAGACAAATATCCTATGACGGGACTTACAAGCAAAACCCAAAAGTGAGACAAACTCACCAAGATGAAAATGATCCAAATGAGCTTCTTTACAACGCAGACTCTAACAAACTCTGGTTACCACAGGGAGAAAGGGAGCAGGGATAAGGTAGGAGTCTGGGACTAGCAGATTCACAGTACTATAGATAGAACAGAAAAATAATAAGGACCTCCTGTTCAGCATACGGAAGTATATTCAAAATCCCCGATAAACTATAATGGAAAAGATTATCAAAATTAACATATATGTGTAACTGAATCACTTTGCTATACACCAGAGACTAACACAGCATTGTAAATCAACTGTACTTCAATTTGAAAAGAGTTTGTGGTTATTCCTAATGAATATGATAGAACATTCGAAAAACTCGAATGTTCCAAGCATTATCTTAATACTCAAGAATCTTTAAAATTAAACAGAACGGAGTCTTCATTTTATAGAAATCTGTTTTCAACTTTTAGCAGAATGGGTAATTTCTGATGTACAATGACTTAAAAAATGTAGAATAGGGTGTCAAATAAAGCAATTTCATTGACATTGTGCAAATAACACTGTAGGAAATAATTAAGCCCACTGAAGCTTAAACCAATAAAGCTTTACTCTCTTATCATCTTCACAAAAAGAAAGGCCAGGGAAAGAACTCAGGAGATTTTTGCAGCTGTGCGAACACAGAAATCTAATCATCAGATTGCAGGTTGACTGAAGACTTAAAGTTTATATTAGAAATTTTGAAATGACCACAGTCGTCATACCAGGAAGCGTATGCTATGCTCACAAAGGTTTTTGAGATGATGAAATTAATTATCATCAACAAGTGTATGGTGGTTAAAAAAAACATTATGGTGAAATATGCAAGAAACCAATACAATATTGTAAAGCAATTATCCTATTAAAATTACGGCTATAATTCAGTTAGACAATTTTTGGAAGAAAGAAATCATATAAAATGCCCAATTATTCCAAATCCCATTTTTTTTTTTAAACCTCTGAAGAAAACTCTGTAAGATCAAAACCTGGCTTTCTTCCACATTGACCTCTGCTAACATTCTGTGGCAGCCCAGATGGGAGGGGAGTTTCGGGGAGAATGGATACACGTAAATGTATGGCTGAGTCCCTTTGCTGTCCACCTGAAACTATCACAGTATTGCTAATCAGCTATACCCCAGTACAAAATGTTTGTGGTGTTAAAAAAGGTGAAATTTTTTAAAAAAAGAACAAAAAATTCTGGCTTTATTCAACTCACTCATTTTCAATATGTTAAGTCAGAAACCACAAGTGGGAATGGAAGATATTAATATTTAACAATCTACTAAAATTTCTATGAAAGCCACTTTTTAGCCTGTCTTATATGGGAAAATGAGACACGCATGGGAGAATAATTTAATCTCACAGGTTTTCACTTTCACTGGGAAAGAAATAAATAGAAATAACAGTTTCTTTTTAAATGCAAATGTAGTATTTCAAGTTTAATAAGATCACTGTTCATTGGATGGTGTTGGCGTTGAATTCCTTCAGCATACACAAAGGAACACACACACAAAAAATACACAAATTGTTTGGATATCTAGGAAAATACTCTGGTCACTGTGAAAAATAGATCCTCTGTTTGGAAATATGGAACTTGGGTAAACAGATGAACAAATCAGGACAAATGGAACCCGACATTTAAGGTCTGCAATTTTGAAACTAAGCATGGACTCTCAAATGGTGAGGGGCGGGGGGGTGACTGACCTTAACTTACTGACGTTGAATGAACAATGCTCACTGATTTCGTTTTAAGAACATTCTCCAAAGCTCTGTCAGGGTTAAAACTCTTACACCCATTGTATTTTCTGCACTATTGTCTGTCAGTTAAACAAGGATGACTCCTCAAGCCTTGTTCTGGTCCTTTCTTGGTTTAAAGCTCGTAGGCAGCTCACCGAATGTTTGCCTGTCAACCAGCAATTCTTTAAAGCCTCCTTAAGAAATTGAGTGCCACCGATCCTTCAAAAGTTTCAGCAAATGTCTGCAAAATTTCCATAAAGTGCTACACCTTTCCACTGTTCACCCTCAACATTTGCACGATGGAATATTACTCAGCCCTGAAGAGGGATAGAAGTGAGTCAGCCGTAGCGATGACATGGATGGACCTAGAGCCCGTCGTACGAGGTCAGAAAGAGAAGAACGAAGATCATGTATTCACACAGAAACATGAGGAATCTAGACAAAAAATGGTACAGATGATCTGATGTGTAGGGCAGGAATGGAGATGCAGATGTAGAGAACGGAAATGTGGATTCAGCGGGGGAAGGGGACAGTGGGATGAGTGGAGAGAACAACAGTGACATATACAGACCATCATGTGTAAAACAGTTAGTGGGCAGGTGCTATAACACAGGAAGCTCGGCGAGGGGCTCTGTGATGACCTAGAGGGGTGAATGGGGGGTGGGAGGGAGGCTCAAGAGGGAGGAGATATAGGTATACTTGTAGCGGATTCACTTTATTCTATAGCAGAAACCAAACGCTGTAAAGCCATGTTACTCCAATTAAAAAAATTATTAAATAAAATTGACTCCTCTTACATGCTAACATGTGACAGGATTTTGAACAAGTTATTTAAAAAGCACCAAAATGATAGTCTCTACTGTTTCACTGTGACCATCAGGATGCTCTGTCTGCTCCTTGTAAATTCCAGGTGTTCAGGATTTTAGACTTCCCGTGAGAGGCTAGATGAGTTTCTGCTGAGCGTGCTTGGGAAACTTGCCATTCTTCATACTATGGTTTGGGAGCAACAGGTGCTTTTCTTTTCTCCCAAAGTCCTCTTTGCAGGATCTCTGCAGGCAGGACGCATACACACTTAGGATCTTTGAAGCCTCTACAGTTTATAATTGGTGGAGCCAAGGAAAATCAGCCAAATCGTGGGCTACTCCCCTGCCTCAGATAATATTTCTCCATTAAACTGTGCAGTTTTTTTAATTAATTTATTTTTAAATTTATTTTTTTTCTTTTTTTTTAAATTAGTTTTGCCGAACTAAATTTATTTATTTTCAATTGAAGGCTGAACGCTTTACAATTTTGTGTTGGCCTCTGCCATATGACACCGTGAATCAGGCTCAGGTTTATATGTATCCCCTCCCTCTTGAACGTCCCCCACCTCCCACTCCCCACGCCACCCCACCCCTCTAGGTTGTCACAGAGCAGAGGTCTCTGTTCCCTGAGTCATACAGCAAATTCCACTTACCATCTGTTTTACTGATGGTGACCTACATGTTTCAAAAGTACTCTTTCAGTGAAGAGATGGGAATACCAGGCCACCTGGCCTGCCTCCTGAGAAACCCGTATGCAGGTCAAGAAGGAACAGTTAGAACCGGACATGGAACAATGGACTTTTCCAAATTGGGAAAGGAATATTCGAAGGCTGTGCATTGTCACTCTGCTTATTTAACTTCTATGCAGAGGACATCATGAGAAACGCTGGGCTGGAAGAAGCACAAGCTGGAATCAACATTGCCGGGAGAAATATCAATAACCTCAGATATGCAGATAACACCACCCTTATGGCAGAAAGTGAAGAGGAACTAAAAAGCCTCTTGATGAAAGTGAAAGAGGAGGGTGAAAAAGTTGGCTTAAGGCTCAACATTAAGAAAACTACTTTGCCTACAAAGGTCTGTCCAGTCAAAGCTATGATTTGTCCAGTGGTCATGTATGGATGTAAGAGTTGGACCATAAAGAAAGCTGAGGGCCGAAGAATTGATGCTTTTGAATTGTGGTGTTGGATGACACTCTTGAGAGTCCCTTGGACTGTAAGGAGATCTAACCAGTTCCCCGTAAAGTATCAGCCCTGAATAATCATTGGAAGGACTGATGCTGAAGCTGAGACTCTAATTCTTTCGCCACCTGATGGGAAGAACTGACTCACTGGAAAAGACCCTGATGCTAGGAAAGATTGAAGGCTGGAGGAGAAGGGGATGGCAGAGGATGAGATGGCTGGATGGCATCACCGACTCAGTGGACATGAGCTTCACTAAACTCCAGGAGTTGGTGATGGACAGGGAGGCCTGGCGTGCTGCAGTCCATGGGGTCACAGAGAATCAGACACGACTGCTTTGAGCTGAACTGACTTTTACACGCTTCACTGAATTTGTTACAAGACTGCTTCTGTTCTGTGTTTTGGCTTTTCAGCTGCAGGGCATGTGGGATCTTAGTTTCCTGACCAGTGATCAAACCAGCACCCCTTCTTTGGAAGCCCAAGTCTTAACCACTGGACTGCCAGGGAAGTCCCAAAGCATGCATTAATTCAAGCTTCAATTCAACCTACAAAGAAAACATTTAAAAATCTATTTTATAACCAGCAACAGTCATTTTCCTTTCAAAACTGATGAACATTCTGGGGGAGGTTGCTCATAATAGGCTTAAAATTTTATGTTATGACGGACTTTGATGATGACCTCAGGTGCAGTTTTTTAAAAGAAATTGCTGTGTTTTACGAATTAGTCCTTTGGTTGTTCAGAAATCCAACGATTCCATGTGGGTATGTGCGAAATTAGATAATGATGAGTATTCCACAAATAATTACATGCTGAGAAGCTCTGACTGCATTAAAGATGGTTACTTATCTGTAAATTAATGAATTTTTAAACGACATGTTCTTTTTTCGAGAGGTGTCATTATGTAATTCTCATTAATTTTTCCACACAGATAGCTCATTTTTTTATACCCAAATGATGTGGATGCTTTTGCTTGTGCACTTCTATATCTCAGATCCTTAAAAAACTAATCAAAATAGATAAGCAACTAACTCATGCATGGGTTTAAGATAGCCATGATTCTTTGCTTCTCATTATTTTTTTTGAACATTTTATTTTGTATTGGAGTATAGCCTATTAACAATGATATGATAGTTTTAGGTGGACAGCAAAGGTACTCAGCCATCCATATACATGTATCCATTCTCCCTCAAACTCCCCTCCCATCCAGGCTGCACATGACATTGAGCAGAGTTCCCTGTGCTGTCTAGCAGGTTCTCCATGGTAAATACTGCAGTGTGTCCATCCCAGACTCCCTGACTATCCCTTCCCCCAACCTTCCCCCTGGTGACCATAAGGTTATTACAGAGTACTGAGCAGAGTTCCCTGTGCTTTCCAGCAGGTCCTTGCTGGTTCTCCATGGTAAACACAGCTGTGTGTCCATGTCCATCCCAGACTCCCTGACTATCCCTTTCCCCACCCCTCCTCTGGGAACCATAAGGTTATTACAGAGTACTGAGCAGAGTTCCCTGTGCTGTCCAGCAGGTCCTTGCTGGTTCTCCATGGTAAATACAGCAGTGTGTCCATGTCCATCCAAAAGTCCCTGTCTATCCCTTACCCATAGCAAGCATAAGTTCATTCTCTATGTCTGGGAGTTTCTTTCTGTCTTGTCAGAAAGTTCTTTCGTGTCATCTCTTTTTAGATTCCACATATAAGGGATGTCATATGATATTTCTCCTTCTTTGACCGGCTGACTTCACTCAGTACAATAATCTCTGGTTAAATCCATGTTGCTCAACTTCCCAGATGGTTCAGATGGTAAACAACCCTCCTGCAATGCAGGAGATATGGGTTTAGTTCCTGGGTTGGGAAGATCCCCTGGAGAAGAGAATGGCAACCCACTCCAATATTCTTGCTTGGAGAATTCCATGGACAGAGGAGCCTGGTGGGCTACAAACCATAGGGTTGCACAGAGTTGGACCTGACTGAAGAGATTTAACACTGAGTTTGTCAGAGTTGGGTCATCTCTCCTTTTGCAGCACCTTGCATTCAAGGTTTTTCACCTTACATTCTTCCATTGGTTCCTTAATTTCAACAAAACAGTGGTTAACAGCAGGGCAAGGTACACACAAGGGGCTGGTGTAGACAAACTGTGAGTGCCTCTGATGTCTTAAGGATGGTTCTGATGACTCCCAGTAAAGGAGTATGATTGAAAAAAAAATAAAGAACAAATAACCCAATCAAAGAATGTGCAGAAGATCTAAGTAGACATTTGTCCACAGGAGACACGCCAAAAAGTACGTGAAAAGATGCTGAAAATCACTCATTATTAGTGAAATGAAATCAAAATTACAATGAGGTATCGATTCACACTGGCCTCAGTGGTCATCATTAAAAAAGTCTGCACACGGTAAATGGTGGAGAGGGTGTCGAAAGGACAGAACACCCCTACCCTGTTGGTGGGACTAAATTTTTGCAGCCACTATGGAGAACAGTATGGAGGTCCCAAAAGAAACCACACACAGAAGGTACCATATGATACAGAAATCCCATTCCCAGGCACACATCTGCAGAAAACTGTAATTTAAAAAGATACACACACTCCAATGTTCACAGCAGCACAATACAACAGACAAGACACAGAAGCCACCCAAATGTCCATCAACAGAAGAAGGGGCAAAAAAGATGTCGCAAATATACAGTGGAATATTACCCGGCCATGAAAAATGTAACCACGCCATTTGCCGCAACACAGATGGACCTAGAGACTATCCTAATAGTGAAGTGACAAAGAGAAATAACATACGACATCACTTACACGTAGACTCTAAAAAAAACGATACAAACGAATGTATTCACAAAACATAGACAGAGTCACAGACAGAAAACAGACTTACGGTTACCAATGCGGGAATGGTTACCCTCAATGGTTCCCATAGGGGAGGGATAAGTTAGGAATGTGGAAATCAAGAGAGGCACACTACTCTATATAAAATAGAAAACCAACAAGGACCTGCTGGACAGAACTGGGAACTCTACTCAATACTCTGAGATAGGCTATACGAGAAAAGAATCTAAAATAAAAAAAAGAGTGTACAAATGTTTACGTATAACTGATTCACTTTGTTTTACACCTGAAACAGGCCATCCCAAATCAATGACATTCCAGTAACACTTAATATTAAATAAGGTGGTTACAATGTGATACCCGTGAACACCACGCATCCCACTTTGGTTTTGCTCCATCACACTGAGCACATCCTTTTAAGCGTTATTTTACTCCCCAAAGCTTAGTTAGCAACACAGGTTTCAAAAAGTAGATACATTCCAAAGGAAGAGCATGATAAAAGTCAGAAAAGGTAAAACAAACTTTGCGCAAGTTATGGGCCTTTGCTGGATGCGTGGACCAGAATAAGTCACAGGTGATGAAGGATCTTCCACTTATGCAACATTCTCACCCAAGTTGTATGGACAGCCTTATCACAGCCTTCCAAGTGTGCATCTGTGATTTTACTGAAAATATTAGCAATCACTTAACTATGTAGAGGACATCCCAGGTGGCGCAGTGGTAAAGAATCAGCCTTCCAATGCAGGAGGCGTGGGTTCGATCCCTGGGTCGGGAAGATCCCCTGGAGGAGGGCAAGGCAACCCACTCCAGCACTCGTGCCTGCAGAATCCCATGGACTGAGGAGCCTGGTGGGCTACAGTCCACGGGGTCGCAAAGAGTCGGACCCGACTGAAGGGACTTAGTGCACACACACGCATAATAAATGGCCTGACAGTTACCAAGAGTGAACGCTGTGAATAATAATCACCAATAATAAAACATAATCACAGGATGTGCTCACTGATGGACGTCCTTGATGGTGGAGATGTGTCGGCGAGGCAGGTGGTAGAAATGGTCCAAACGCGATCCCTAAAGTGCTTGGGGTCCTCTGTTTGACGCTTTACACCCACCCCTTGGTCGTAAAGGGAACAGGGACAGGGCTTGGGAAGACAAACAGGTCGGGGCTTGCATGCTCGGAAAGGCAGTGAGTCACAGCTTTGCAAGGACTTATTTCTGACCACCAATCAAGGTAAAACCGTGCGACCCTCTCTGCCTTGTCAAGGCTAGGTGATAAACACCATCCTAAACAAAGGGCCGTGATCGCTCGGGACAGTCTTTCTCAGATGAGAAAAACGGGTGTCAGAAGAGTCTGTTCACTGCGTCCGAGTCGTGACTTCATGAATGAATGGCAAACACTTAGCATGGGGTCCACAATACTGTAGGCACCCGGTAAATATTTTAACTGGGGGACACTTTACAACGGTGTGTTGCTTTCAGCTGGACAAGAACATGGGAAAGTTGCTCAGTTGTGTCCGACCCTTGGCGACCCCCGTGGACTGTAGCCCGCCAGGCTCCTCTGTCCGTGGAGGTTCTCCAGGCGAGAATACCGGAGTGGGTTGCCAAGACCTCCTCCAGGGGATCTTCCTGAACCCAGGGGTCGAACCCAGGTCTCCTGCGCTTCAAATGGATTCTTTATCAACTGAGCTACTTGGAATCAGTCAGAATTATACAAGAGGCTCCCTCTTGAGCCTGCCCCCAGCCCACCCAGGTCATCACTGAGCACAGAGCTGAGCTCCCTGTTATCCAGCAGCTTCCCCAAAGCTATCTTTTTCACATATATACCCGACCACGTGTATATACGTCAGTGCCCTCAATCCGTCCCACCCTCTCCTTCCCCTGCTGTGCCCACAAGTCTGTTCTCTACGTCCATGTCCCTGCAAATAGATTCATCAGGACCATCTTTCTAGATGCCACATACGTGAGTTAATATATATGATACCAGTTTTTCTTTTTTTAACTTCTTTACTCTGTACAACAGACTCATGTAGAGTTGGTGGATGGACCCAACTCCATTTCTTTTTATGACTAAGTAATTATATTTCGAAGGGATTTAAACACCACGAGGTCAAGCCTCTAGGTCTTGTCTCTCTCTGACTTGCTATTTACAGTGTATGAAATAAATCTCAAGGGCTTTGCAGGCGGTATGCCTCTAGAAGAGAAATAAAAGCAGGGCTTGGTGGCTGACCTCAATGGCTAGAATTCTAATCTGAAATAATCAGACTCGATTTAATTATTCACTTTCAAATATTCGATTCAAATATTCACTTTCAGTTAGGTCCAATAAGCTTGTAATTGAATTAACAGTATAGGAGATTACGGGAATGGTCATATTCCATGTATTGCATGCCAACTGTCATTCTGTGTGGTGCATATCACACGGGGTGTGTATATTACACACACACACACACACACACACACACACAATTGTAGAATCAAAGGATGGTGTACGTACTATTTTAGCTGGACTTGCAAAATCAGTTTAAATTCTCCATTTGTAAGTCACTGAAACCACGCTTATGTTTCATATTTTTTAACTATCTCACCTTACACTTTGTTTAAGCTTACCGAAATGATTTCATTTGCGTGGTAATTCATCTGTCTGTAAGGTTTCCAATTAAAAACAGAGCCGCTTTTAAATTTTTATCATCAGATGCCTCTGTTGGACCTTTTGACTGGCTGTAATTGAAACGTCGAGCAGGTGTTACATTTTTCATTTGGGTTTTATGATACTTCAGCTGGAAAAGAAGCACATACCCCAGGGCGCAAGGCGGCGTCATTTACAATGGCCGAGACCTGGAAGCAAATATTGCAAATATATTTTCATGTCAAAGGCATCACAGAATTCTTGAGGAAACATTAAAGGTGATTTCTGTGCACGTGCGTGGTGAATGTCGGGGATCACAATTAATGCCAGTACAAATATTTTCAGCCTCCCCGTGTGAGGCCCTGGGTTCTATTTTGAGCCATCTGACGGACAAGCCGGTAATTGCATCGGACACAGGCTTTCAATCAACTCGCCCACAGGCTGTGCATCACTGATGTGCAGAGACCACAATAATTAATCATCGACTTTCCTAGAAGATGGTGCTCCCGACAGCCGCAGGAGACACTTAACTATATGTCCACCTCGTCCGGGGGAGGGGTAGTTACTCCCAGGGCAGAAACCTGTAACTGCATCCTGCTGAACGTTACAAGGGTGCCCTGTCAACGTCTTCCCCTCAAGGTAACTTTTCTTTGGCCCTTGGAGGAGAGTCCAATTAATTACTGTCATCACCTCCCTTCTGAGCTCCATCCTCACCATGCAGGGAAAATCTGTCCTTGGAATCCTAGTCACACTTGGGGGGAAAAAAAAATTCACATTCCATTTGCCCAGGATCGTTTTCAGCCTTTACCTTACTACAAATTCTTCAGAGTAGATGAAAGATATTGGTGAAGGCTTCCCTGATGGCTCAGTTCGTAAAGAAGCCGCCTCCAATGCAGGAGACTCCAGTTTGGTTCCTGGGTTGGGAAAGATCCCCTCGAGAAGGGACAGGCTGCCCACTCCAGGATTCTTGGGCTTCCCTTGTGGCTCAGCTGGTAAAGAATCCACCTGCAATATGGGAGAACTGGGTTCGATCCCTGGGTCGGGGAGATCTCCTGGAGAAGGGACTGGCTGCCCACTCCAGGATTCTGGCCTGGAGAATTCCATGGACTGTATAGTCGGTCCATGGGGCTGCAAAGAGTCAGACACGACTGAGCGACTTTCAATGAGGTGGCGGTGATGGTAGAGAAAGATGTGAAAGTAATAACTGTTCTGGCTTCTGGGTATTGTGGGGATGGGGACAGCTGGGTCAGGGTAAGGCCAGAAGATGAATAAAAAGCGGGACAAGAAGTGATGTCGGAATACACAGGACTTCCTAGTAAAACAAGACGATCCGTGGAGACCGAGGGGAAACCAGGATGTGAATTTCACCAGGAAACACACACGTGTGAAAAACAACCGTACGGTGGAGAGGGGTATTTGTAGATGGATGTCAAGGACGTGGTGTGGGCTAAACAGGTTCCTCTTTGTGAGCATTTGACGTGACGTCCACAGTCTGCTGCTTGGCTGTACCTCCGGGGAGAAGTCAAGAGGGCCGTACCTCCGGGGAGAAGTC
>ML664232.1:364602-377584 GCA_007570785.1 Antilocapra americana | reverse complement strand
CCTCCGGGGAGAAGTCAAGAGGGCTGTACCTCCGGGGAGAAGTCAAGGCGATCGGGGTGGGGATGTAATCGGCAAATACACCTCGAAAGGAAGGGAGACAGCCCAGGGAGGCCTCAGTCACTCAGTCGTGTCCGACTCTCTGCGACCCCATGGACTGTAGCCCGCCAGGCTCCCCTGCCCATGGGATTCTCCAGGCAGGAAGACTGCAGCGGGTTGTCATCCCCTTCTCCAGGGGACCTTCCCGACCCAGGGGTCAAACCCCTGTCTCCTGCCTTGGCAGGCGGGTTCTTTACAGCTAGCACCACCAACAGCCCACAGTGTTTCTCACCTTTTATTCTTGGCTCGTATTTGCCAAAAAGCTTTATCCATGTCCACCAGACCTTAAAAGAATCTTGCCTTAAATATCTGCCTAAATCACGGCAGATTAGGAGTGAATATCTAGTCTCTCCTTAAATCCTGCTGGATGGGTTGAAATTGCACTAGTTGATGTGTTAATATTTATTTTTATAAGTAAAAATTAGTATTTATAAATAATAGATATGTTTTAAAATATGTTTATAATATGCTTTATAATATACATTGTATACATGTACATATAACACACCAGTATTATATATGTGTTGTATATATATATATAATACTGGAGTGGCTTTCCATTTCCTTCTCCAGTGGATCATCCCAACTCAGGGTTCAAACCTGTGGCTCCTGCATTTGCTGGCATATTCTTTATGACTGAGACACCAGGGAAGCCCACTAGAAAGACTAGGACCTAAGGAGTATTTATATTTTGTTTAATTCTTCACAGTGAGTGAGGGTTGATTCTGTGACAGTATGTTAGGGTTTTAAGCCATAAACAAACATATACAAAGTATAATATATACTGTATATAACTAGGTTCTAAAACATAGTTATAAAACTATAAAACAGTTATAAAACATATAAAAGCATATACGCTTTTATAAATCAATATTTATATACGCTTTAGTCGCTCACTTGTGTCTGACTCTTTGTGACCCCCTGAGCTGTAGCCCACCAGGCTCCTCTGTCCACGGGGCTCTCCAGGCAAGAATACTGGAGTGGGGGTAGTCATTCCCTTCTCCTGGGGATCTTCCCCACCCAGGGATCAAAGTCTGCATTGCAGGCAGATTCTTTACCATCTGAGCCACCAGCGAAGCCTGCAAATATGTCTATATTGAAGTTCTAACTGATAGTACCTGTGGATGTCACCTTCGGAATGAGGACTTATTTAAACTCAGAGGTCATTGAGTTTAAACCAACAACCTTTGTGCATCAGGCTGGGTCCTGACCCCACAAGACCAGGGGCCTTATATAAGAAGAGCGGATCAGGACACAGACACACACAGACAGACGACCCCGGGAGGACCCAGGGAGGAGAGGGCCGCCGACACGCCCAGGAGAAAGTCCAGCCCTGCCCACAGCTGGATCTCAGCCTCCAGCCTCCAGGAGAGATGTAAATGATATGATAGTTTTAGGTGGAAAAAGTGAAGTGAAGGTGTTAGCTGCTTTGTCCTTTCTGACTCTGCAAACTCCTGGACTGCAGCCCACCAGGCTCCTCTGTCCATGGGATCCTCCAGGCAGGAATACGGGAGTGGGTTGCCATTTCCTTTTCCAGGAAGTGGTGTGTGGCAGGGGGTGGTCTTCCAGACCCATGAATGGAACCCAAGTCTCTTCTGCATTGCAGGAAGATTTTTTTACCATCGGAGTCATCAAGGAAGCCTACATTTTCAGGGTTAAATATTATAATCCCAGGAGTGAGACTTTGTTTCAGAAGGCAGGATCAATAAAACACCATAAATAGGAAGAAACACCCCCCCATCCATTTCAGCCTGTGCTTTCTACATCCTTTGACACAATTTCAGCATCCTTTCAGGAGTTGGCAACAAGGGTGTGATTCACAAAGCACCGCAGGAACAGCCTCTTCCTAATTCTCTAGACACAATGACTCAACGCGACGAGTGAATACAAATTAGCAGATGGAAGAGCTCTCTGGAAAACTGTTTTATTTAGCCACAACCTTCCTGCAGGGGTCACTCCTGCTCCCCAGAATGGTCTGGAAGTTTCGGGAGAACAATGTGAAATAGAACTGCATTGCAACCCTGCGTTTCTGGTGAAAATAATGCTAAGTGCTAAGTCACTTCAGTCGTGTCCGACTCTGGGTGACCCCGTGGACTGCAGCCCGCCAGGCTCCTCTGTCCGTGGGATTCTCCAAGACAAGAATCCTGGAGTGGAATGCCATGCCCTCCTCCAGGGGATCTTCCCGACCCAGGGATCGAACTTGCATCTCTTATGTCTCCTGCATTGGCAGGCGGGTTCTTTACCACTAGCGACACGTGGGAAGCACAACAATTAGAAGCTTGACTGAGAATGTGATGTCAATCTCCATGGCGGAGATCTACTCAAAGCTTTGAAGTCAAATGTGTATTAAAGGAAACGCTTTGTCCTTTCTGATTTTATTCATGAAGCCTCCCTCCCCACCCCCTGCTTTTTTTAAGGAAATCATAAATTAAATGCTTTCAGGCGGATGACAATAACACTGGTTTAATGTGAACACTGGAGAAGGGAATGGCAACTCGCTCCAGCGTTCTTGCTGCAGAATCCCACGGACAGAGGAGCCTGGCGGGCTACAGTCCACGGGGTTGCACAGAGTTGGAAGCAGCCGAGGGACTGACCTGACCATTTCATTGTGAACACGTCCTCACGGGGGATCTCCGGCAGGCGAGCAAACCAGTGCTGATAAACATCGCCAGCTGCTAGCAACAAACAAACTAGGTACAAAGGGGATTGTCCATTGAGAAGTGGAAATCAAACAAGGAGACATAAACCTTCCCATGGGAAGGTTCTGAAATGCAATGCAAACTTCTGAAAGGAGAATAAAACCGGGAACATGTCCTGCATTTACAAACTTTTTCTTTTAAGTTCAAAACGAATTCTTCTCTACTTAAATATTCCGTGAACACGATGATTTTACATCGCTGAGTCCACCTTGTGTATGTTTATTATTCTGTTCACATTTTCATTTCAATTATCTAGAGTTTATTTCCTTGTGGAGGAGAGATTTTCTTAACTGGGAGGTTAAGAACCTCTTCTTACTGAAGGTTGCCATTTCTTTCTCCAGGGCATCTATTCGACCCAGGGATGGAACCCGGGTTTCCTACACTGCAGACCGGTTCTTTACTGTATGAGCAAGTCCCTCATAGCTGATAGTATAGTATAAACCTAACTTTTAGGTGCAATGATAGAGCAGTCTTACTTGCCTTATTACAGAGGTCTTGAATTGGACCCCAAAAACCTTTGAGATACGCCCTTATGTCTCTTAGAAGTAAATTCAACCATGTAGAACACAAAAAGATTCAAGACCCAGCAGGGTCAACTTTAGAATGTCTGCCATCCAAACAAAAATTTCCAGCCAGGAGAAGCAGTTGGAAAGTACAACTGATAAAGCAAAGAATAAAAGAAAGACATCAACATGGACCCACAAACGACCCAGACGGAACAAAACAGACAGTGACTTGAAGGAGTTACTGTATTTCATATGTCCACAAGATAGAGATATGTGACTCATAGAAAGATCCAAATTAAACATCTACATATGAGAACGATACTATGTGAAATGACAGATTCACTGAATGGAGTTAACAGCTGATTAGACTTGACAGGACAAATGACTCGTGAACACGATCACTCAGTCATGTCTGACTCTTTGCGACCCCATGGACTGCAGCCCACCAGGCTCCTCTGTCCATGGGATTCTCCAGGCAAGAATCCTGGAGTGGGTTGCCATGCCCTCCTACAGGGGATCTTCCTGATCCAGGGATCAAACCCAGGTCTCACGCATTGCGGGCAGACTGCTTACTGTCTGAGCCACCGGGCAGGCCCATGAACTAAAGACAGGACAGAAAAACTCTACAAATTAAAACCCAAACAAAAGAGATTTAAATGCATAGAACTTCTGGGAGAAAATGCTAAGCACCCGAATATATGCATATAATTGAATTTTCTGTTAAATATGCATATAATTGAATTTCCTGTTACATCCACTTTCCATATTGGATTTCAGTTTACAACAGTAAATTCCAAGAAGCTCAGTCAATGCTAAGCACAAAAAGCTATTAATTAAACTACGATATATGAAAATTATATGATGCTAAAGCAGTATTTAGGGAAAGTTTCATAGCAATCCATAATGGAATTGCTGAAAAGTAATGATGAAGAGAAAGTCTGAAAACATTAACAGATGAAAGTTAGCTTAACTACCATAAGGGAAAGAGAAACAATAATTCAGGTTTCTTCTGAGAAGCTTTGCAAGGAGGAAGACAATGGTATATTGTCGTTAAGGCACTCTAAAGGGAGAAAACTCAATAAAGATTCAAAAAGAGACACTGACCCCAGTCTTCATAGAAGCATTATTTAGGATAGCTAGATCAGGAAAGCAAGCTAAATGTCCATCGACAGATGAATGGATAAATAAGTTGAGCACACAGATACGATGGACTATTACTCAGCCATAAAAAAGGATGAAACGGTGCCATTTGCAGCAACATGGTTGGACCTAGAGATGATCAAATCAAGTGAAGTAAGTCAGACAGAGAAACACAAATACCATACGACATCACTTACGTGTGGAATCTACAATATGATACAATAAACTTACAAAACAGAAAAAGACCCCCACACAGAAGACCGATGGTAACCAAAGGGGTAACACGTGCGGAGGGGTAAATTAGGAGTTTGGATTAGCAGATACAAACTAGCATATATAAAATAAAGAGCCAACATGATCCAACGGTACAGCACAGAGAACAAAATATTTTTCAGTAACCTATAAGGGAAAAGACTCTGAAAAAGAATATGTATGTACATATGTATGAATAGCTGAATGGCTTTGCTTTATACCTAAAATTAACACAGCACTGTAAATCAACTATACATCAATAAAAATTTTAAAAATAAAAGGTCAAAATATCATAGACCAAAAATGTATTTAAAGATTAAAGATAATGTTGGAATTGCCAAACATAAAAGTGCAGAAAGAATTCATCAGGACAGACTACACTGTCCTTAATGTTAAGGGTACCCTTCAAGAAAAAATAAAATAATATCAAGTGTACAGTGGAAAATATAGATTTATACAATGGAATGAAGGAAATCAGTAGTTGGAACTACACTGAAAACATGTGGGGTTTTTTTCATTTACATCTCTTTTAGAGATAATAGACTGCTTAAACAAATATTACAAAAATGTGACTATTTTCAGACATGGCAAATACATCTCTTATTATTTCTCTTTAACATAATTGATTCTTTAAGCAAAAAAGGTCCAGGAAATGAATTTAACATAAAATGCAAAATCCATGGAACAGTAGGACAAAATTCAAGAGGAGAGAACACGAGGACCCTGTGGAAATACTCTTAAACTGTAAAATACATTGTCACTTAATGCAGACAGTCACAAGTGAATAGTATTTACTATGAATTCTAAAGCAACTAGAAAAATAACAAAATAAAGTGTTACAGCTAACGAACCTGCAAAGGAAATAAAATGGAATCATTAACAAAATTAATGCAAAAGAAAACAAAAACAAATGAGACAAAAAATAAGAGACAAATAGTTTAGATTTTAAACCTTGTCGTATTGATAATAGCAGTAAAAGCTCAATTTGCTCCATCGTGCCTGACTCTTTGTGACCCCCATGGACTGTAGCCCATCAGGCTCCTCTGTCCGAGGGATTCTCCAGGCAAGAATGCTGGAGTGGGTTGCCATGCCCTCCTCCAGGGGATCTTCCCACGTCTTCCCAAGGTTCAAAAGGGAGGGGATATAGGTATACCTGTGGCTGATTCATGCTGAGGTTTGATTGAAAACAGCAAGATTCTGGAAAGCAATTATGCTTCAATTAAAAACTAAATTAAAAAATCTAAAAACTGAAAGATATGCATGGAAAACCAGAGCAATTCACAATTTAAGTGTAATTAATATAATCATGTTAACATGTAAGTAGTTCAACATAACTGATAGAAAAAGGAAACAGAATCATTAGTAAAAAGACAAGAGATTTGTTCAAGACTGTTAAGCAACTTGTCCTAATTATTATAATAGTAGCCAACGGTAAATCAGGTGGATAATGAAAAAAAAATCAATATTCTTAAAAAAGACACAGAAATGTCTGTTAAGTTCTTTGGCCCACTTTTTGATTGGGTCGTTTACTTTTCTAGAATGGAGCTGCAGGAGTTGCTTGTATATTTTTGAGATTGTTTATCCATTGCTTCATTGGCTATTATTTTCTCCCATTCTGAAGGCTGTCTTTTCACCTTGCTTATAGTTTCCTTTGTTGTGCAGAAGCTTTTAATTTTAATTAGGTCCCATTTGTTTATTCGTGCTTTTAGTTCCAATATTCTGGGAGGTGGGTCATGGAGGATCCCGCTTTGGTTTATGTCAGAGAGTGTTTTGCCTATGTAATCCTCTAGGAGTTTTATAGTCTCTGGGGTACATGTGGCTCTTTCAATTCTGGTTTCCTTGGTGTATATGCCCAGCAGTGGGATTGCTGGGTCATATGGCAGGTCTATTTGCAGCTTTTTAAGGAACCTCCACACTGTTTTCCATAGTGGCTGTACTAGTTTGCATTCCCACCAACAGTGTAAGAGGGTTCCCTTTTCTCCACATCCTCTCCAGCATTTATTGCTTGTAGACTTTTGGATGGCAGCCATTCTGACTGGTGTAAAGTGGTACCTCATTGTGGTTTTGATTTGCATTTCTCTGATAATGAGTGATGTTGAGCATCTTTTCATGTGTTTGTCAGCCATTTTTATGTCTTCTTTGGAGAAATGTCTGTTAAGTTCTTTGGCCCACTTTTTGATTGGGTCGTTTATTTGTTATACAATAGCCAGGACATGGAAGCAACCTAGATGCCCATCAACTGACGAATGGATAAGAAAGCTGTGGTACATATACACAATGGAATATTACTCAGTATTAAAAAAAAAAAAATTCATTTGAATCAGTTCTACTCAGGTGGACGGAACTGGAGCCCATTATCCAGAGTGAAGTAAGCCAGAAGGAAAAACAACAATACAGTATATTAACATATATATGGAATTTAGAAAGACGGTAACGAGAACCCAGCATGCAAGACAGCAAAAGGAACGCAGATGTATAGAACAGACTCGTGGACTCTGTGGATGAGGGCAAGGGTGGGATGATATGGGAGAATGGCATTGAAACATGTTAATTATCATATGTGTAATCAATCACCAGCCCAGGATTGATGCTCGGGGCTGGTGCATCGAGATTTCCCGGGGGGGAGGGAGGAGAGAGGGAGGAGGGAGGGGGGTTCTGGAGGGGGAGCATATGTAAACCCATGGCGATATCATGGCATTGTATGGCAAAACAACAAAAAAAAAGATACAAATGTAATATGCTTTAAATCTGTTACATTTCTATATACTAACAACAAACTTCAAGAAAGTAAAGTTAAGGAAACAATCCCATTTTCAACTGCATCAATAGAATAAAATACCTAGGAAATAAAATACCTGTACTCCAAAAAAAAAAACAAAAAAGACAGAGAAAATTACAAAAACACTGCTTTCAAATTTTACCCACTGCATGTAATCTTAAAATGCTAACCTCAAATTTTATTAACATTAAAAAAAAAGAACAGCCAAATAAGCCTCATTTTTAAGAGAATACATTTAGCATGTTAGATTATATTCCAGATGGTAATACTTTCCTTAATAAATTAAAAATGACTCTGGTCATATCTAGAGCTTTTTGAATTTTTATTTTGAAGTTTACATAGCAAAAATATAGAATTATAGTTGATTTGGTATTTGATTTTTAAAAAGAGATTTCTAAAACCTATTGGAAGAGTAAAGGGAAATATTAGTTAAATTAGTTTCTACTAGCCTATCTCTCCCTGTTTCCTTAATTTCTAAATTAATTTTTATTGGAGTATAGCTGCTTTACAGTGTTGTATGAGGTTCAACTGTACAGCAAAATGAATCAGTCATTCGAGGCTGTTGTTGAGTCACCCTGTCGCGCCTGACTCTTTACGACCCCACCACGGACTGCAGCACGTCAGGCTTCCCTGCCTTTCACCATCTCCCGGAGCTTGATCAAACTCATGTCCACTGAGTCGCTGATGCGACACTTAATTTTATAGGTAGAACACTTTGCTTTTTAAACTTGACAATTATAGTTATATATTAAATAATCCTGCAACTGTATTTCCTTTTATACTATAACTATAAACTGGTACCACCAGACAAAACTCCAGTGAAATGCATGGGTGGGTAGTGTCAATTTTTTGCAGCCTAGAATTCTCGTCCTTAAGAAATCCAACGACTGTTTATTTTCCTTCTTTCAGATATAACATCCTGAGGAATTCTGGGCAAAATTTCAAGCATGGCAAAAAGCTATCGTGAGGGTTGAAAACGATCAGACTTCAAAAGACCCTGAAAAGCAGCTTGACTCCAGTTTAAAGGAACTGAGTTTGACCACAGGGCACAGAGAATTGTGTATTAACAGAGCAGAGAAATTCGATACAAACACTGACATGAAGAACACAGCGAGAGAGAGCACGAAGAAAAGACTGGAGAGGCTGCATAAAGGATGATCAAGTACATCTATATATAACAGGTATATGGGTTACTTTGCCGACAAAGGTCCGTCTAGTCGAAGCTGTGGTTTTTCCAGTAGTCATGTATGGATGTGAGAGTTGGATCATGAAGAAAGCTGAGCACCGAAGAACAGACGCTTTTCAACTGTGGTGTTGGAGAAGACTCTTGAGAGTCCCATGGACTGCAAGGAGATCCAACCAGTCCATCCTAAAGGAAATCGGTCTTGAATATTCATTGGAGGGACTGATGCTGAAGCTTAAGCTCCAGTACTTTGGCCACTTGATGCAAAGAACTGACTCATTTGAAGAGACCCTGATGCTGGGTAGGATTGGGGGCGGGAGGAGTAGGGGAAGACAGAGGATGAGATGGTTGGATGGCATCACTGACTTGATGAACACGAGTTTGAGCAAGCTCCGGGAGATGGTGATGGACAGGGAAGCCTGGCGTGCTGCGGTCCATGGGGTGGCAAAGAGTCGGACAGAACTTAGCAACCGAACAGCAGCAGCAAAAACATGGCTCAACAATCCCTTTCTAATTTTTTCTTTTTTTTAAAATTTCAGATTGACGTGGCTTCTAATAAGCTTTCCTGGGGCCCCCATCACTTTGCCTGTCAAGGCGTCGGCCACCTGTTACAACCGATTTAGATAAGCGTGGCCGGCTGACCTGCAGGATCAGGCAATTAATCACAAACATTCTTACTAACACAGGCAAGCAATTGAAACATCCCTGAAAAGCTGTCATCAATCTCCTCCTTTCTTATAAAAGATCTGGATATTGAATAAGTACATCACCACCTCCAAAGGTTGAAAACATTTGGGTGAGGCTTATTTGCATATTTTAGTCCCCGCTCTCAAACTTCTGCCCCCATCCTCGTTTCCTCTCTCCCAAAGAAAGGTGGAAATAGGACACAAGCATCAAAGTGGGAAGAGACATTTTTTTCTCTTTAGAACAAACTAAGCTAGCACTAATTTCTGAGGATCCATAGTTTGCAATGCAGTTTTCCCTGAGGACGAGGTAGAAATCCTAGTTTGTGTTTAGAATAAAGCAGAAGAAGACCCAAACAGACATTTCTAGAAATAAGACAGATGGCCAGGAGGCATGAGAAGAGATGATTATCATCCTAAGTATTGCTCAGTTGCTAAGTCGAGTCCGACTTTTTGAGACCCCGTGGATCTAACTACAAGAGAAATGTAAATGAAAATCACAATGAGGGATGTCAGAGTTGGACCACAACGAAGGCTGAGAGCCCAAGAACTGATGCTTTCCAGGTGTGGTGTTGGAGAAGACTCCTGAGAGTCCCTTGACTTCAAGGATATCCAATCTGTCCATCCTAAAGGAAATCACTTCTGACTATTCATTGGAAGGACTGACGCTGAAGCTGAAACTCCAATACTCTGGCCACCTGATGTGAAGAAGTGACTCATTGGAAAAGACCCTGATGCTGGGAAAGATTGAAAGTGGAAGAAGGGGATTACAGAGGATGAGATGGTTGGATGGCATCTCTGACTCGACGGACATGAGTAAACTCCGGGAGATGGTGATGGACAGGGAGGCCTGGCGTGCTACAGTCCATGGGGTCACAAAGAGCCAGACATCAGCTACTGAATAACACCAAACTCACTTCTGTATATAAAACAGACAGTCAACAAGGACCTACTGTATAGTACAGCGAACTCTGCTCAGTTATTTAACAACCTAAATGGGAAAATACTTGAAAAAAAAAGAGATACAGGTGGAAGTATAACTGAATGATTGTGGTGTACAGCTGAAACACAACTTTGTCAACCAATTTAATCTAGTGTAAAATAGGGACTAAAAAAATACAGGAATTATTAATGTGCAGGGAAAATGAAAATCAATGAATTACTCCTTCAGTAAGTGGCAACAGAGATGATCCATTTGGAGGGTTCAAGTCTGAAACCATAGGACCGATTTCACGAGGTACAGTCCAAGGAAAAGATGGACAACTTTGGAATTAAAGAAGCCTGATTTCCATACGGTGTCTGGTCTCTGAGCCATTTCTCTCCTTCATCTTGTTTCGTTACAGCTCATAATAGTAATGATCTCCTCCAGGATTCCCTGTAGGGCTTCCCTGGTACATGAGTCCGTAAAGAATCTGCCTGCAGTGCAGGATACCTGGGTTTGATCCCGAGGTCAAGAAGATCCCCAAGAGATGGCAATGGGAATCCACTCCATTATTCTTTTCTGGGAAATCCCATAGACAGAGGAACCTGGCCGGCTACAGTCCACAGGACACCAAGATCGGACACAAGTTAGTGACTAAACCATCAAACTCCTACCTATAGGCTAGAAAATACCACAATAATTTACACTTCTGTGCATGCTGTAGACTTGTCAGTAAGTATTTGGCACGGATGTACAGTCACTTAACTTGGGCTTTCTTAATGATCAAAACATTAAAATAAACTTCCTCATGTTTTTTTTTTTCTGGATAATCAGATTATGTGCTTCTACATTGTTCAGATCCTAATATACTTACCTAGAGGAGGTGGTGGTTTTTTCTGCCTCAAGATTTTTAAAAGAAAAAGCCATGTTTCAAAGTCAGGGAAAGGGTGAAGAAAGGAAAGGTTAAAGCAATGTAAGTTCCCTCATGACATTGTCCGATAATTATACACGTGGTCCCCAAAAGATGAAAAGGGCAAGTCGTCAAGGGGAGCGTTTGTTTCCTCAAGTCTGGGAGGCAATCACTTTTACATTCAGGGTGACATGCTGTCCATGACAAACGAGCTAAATTCAGAGCATACTATGCTTGTGGCTCACGTGGGCATTTCCCCCCCATCCCCAATCAGTGTCAGGGAGAGGACAGTAGGGAAAACTTGAGCATATTCTTTTTTTATTCTGCTGAGTTTGGTTTTGTTTCAGCTTCTAGAGATGCTTCTCATTGTCATTTCAACATAGATCTTTAAGCTGCTGGGTACATTTTCTGAGGGCGGGGTTTAAATGCCATTATATCCTGTTAGGAAGATCCCCTGGAGGAGGAAATGGCAACCCACTCCAGTATTCTCACCTGGAGAATCCCAGGGACGGAGGAGCCTGGTGGGCTCCAGTCCCTGGGGTCACAAAGGGTCAAACACGACCGAGTGGCTGAACAACAACTCAGGAAACCAAAGCTCCCAGCACCTCCCATCCATGGAGTGTCCAGCAAACCTCCTGGGTTCTACCACACCAGTGGGAAAAGCACCACGACAACAGAATTTTAACTAAAATCTCTAGTCCAGCGAGATTATAGACGTCACGGGACCCTTCCTTTGTAAAGGGCAATGAAAAGGTAAAATGTATATCCATTTAAGAATGCCTATCTGTGCAACCCAACTTCTTAGAGATAAAGAAGACCCTAGATGGGATTTTTGAAGATGTTTGAACTCAAGAAGGGTGGTGGGTTGGTAAGAAGGTCACTGAATATATTCAGGTCCTTCGATATTTTGTTGAGTTGTTGTCATTTTGGGAGGCACGTGGGATCTTAATCACGAACCAGGGATTGAACCTGTGCCCCTCTGCAGTGGAAGCTCAGACTCTTAACCGCTGGACTGTCAGGGAAGCCCCTGAATACATGGTTTTTGTCCCTATCCTGGCTTTTGTTTGGCATAGTGGGCTGTGATGGTAACTGCCTGGTTTATGGAATGAAATAACTAAGTAGATATGACCACACACAGCGCACCGTGAAGGAGCCCGTGAATGAGAAGCTTGCATGAGCCAGCTCTGACAAGGGACCACGTTCTGTATCCATGGGTACCGAGGTAAACGCGACAGAACATGTTGCTGGGGGGAATCCGTGGCGAAGGTCATTCCGGAGGACAAGCGTCACAGAGGAAGGGCTTAGGTACCCACAGTCACGCACGGTCTGCAAGCACGGGTCTGTGTGTGTGTGTGTTGAGGAGGGTAATGCTACCCTCGGTATGCTATCCGTTCATACCGAGAAAGACAGAGGCATTGAAGATGACCATTCAAGACCCAGAGACTGCTTTCCTAAAAACGATTTTCTGGGAGACACAGAGCAAATTTTTGAGGGCTAATGCTTGACACAATATTTTGTTGACTGTCCTGACAGCCGAAATGATAAATGATGGGACTTTAGGAATTGAGAAATTTCCCTCGTCAGCGAAAGAAATGGAGAGTTGGCCCTACCCTATGCCCGCAGCGTGGGCATGACACGTGTTAGGGGTTGAATACCCTGTCACCGTGCTATATCTTATTATTTTTCCTCCTCTGTATATTGTGGGGAAACTGGTTTCAAAAAAAATCAGAAAAAGTTTCCTAGTCGATGCTAAATGTATTGACACGGCTCTTAACAGAGAGCCCCAAACTAGATCTTTGGAAATTTTTTTTT